>MU224127.1:505489-519934 GCA_018584345.1 Thuja plicata
TATATATATATATATATATATAAACACACACACACACACACACACAGAAGCATATTGCTAGTTTATTATCATCTTACAATGAGGTCAACAACTTTTTGATTTATGATGCACATCACTTTAAGACACTAATGATAACTTCATACATGAATGTGCAACATTTCATGTTAGATTATTTTAATGCTAATACTACTCTTGTAAACACATTTATGATACAATGATCTATGCTCTTGGAAATATGTTAATTGATAGAACAACACAATAATTTGATACACGTAATATTTATTACACATATTACATGCTTTGTCATGTGCTTTCATAGATTAGTTTACACTTGAACCTACTGTATGTCTTTCTCATGGTTCTTATCTTTCACATTCTCGATGGTCTTTCCTTAGGGGATATCATGATTTTTTCTATGCATAATAATCATATACCCCTTGGGGCTTTCCACAAGGATTCTCCTTTACATCACTTCATAATTTCCAATCTTATATGTTTTGTTTAATTGTGGAGAAACCTTTTTATACATATCATTTTTAACATATGTATGACTTAGACATGCATGAAGAATAAAAATATGAGAACCTCTTACAATGATTAGTTTCTATGAGGACAATGTGAATATATCTAATGATTTCTCTCTTATACCATTCTCTCCTATTACACATGTTATGTTAATGGATATAGGACATGTCGAGAATGATATTTAATACTACTTGAGCCCCATCATAAGCTTGTTGGACCATTGGAAAGTTGTATTATGATTTTCAGCATAGATTTAAAAAAGGAGAATAGTGGTAGATTTTGGTTAATCCTTCAATAAATAGAATCATGTTATCATTTTGTACAAAGTATGATATTGAAGGTGATATATTACTTCATCTAAGACCCTTCAAAACTATGTGCTTGAACTATTTTAATGAGGAAAAATTACTTACTATATTGTTTCCATAGAGCTTGTGTAGAGGATGATAATTGAACCGTTGCAAGGGTTGTAAGATCCATCGAGGACTCAATAACCTACTCTCCACTTAGAGAAACCTTTGTAGTACTTTGATCTTGAAGTTCACTTTGGAAAGGTAATCTTGTGTGTGTGTGCACGCATGTGTGTACGTGTGTGTGTGTGTGTGTGTGTGTGTGTCACTAGTGCAAATTAAATTATATGTTTTAAGACTATAGAAGGAAAAAATGAAATTTGTCAAGACTCATTGGTCAACTACAATATACCTCTATCTAGGACATACGTGTCAAACATGGATGATAGTGTGGAGTGCAAATTTCCTATACAAATAAATCTCTAAGATCCATACCATAAAGTACAAAATGACCAATATTTTGTTCTATAGGGAAGGTTATACTAAAATGATTGAATTCCAAGTACAGAATAGGAAAGAAATGACAAGAAGAATGAGAGAAGAGAATGGGATACTTATAGAGGGTCTAGATGTGAAGCCTTCAGCACGTCTGAGTTCTCCTTCACTATACCTACACTGGTATGTTTGAGGAAGAAATGTTGGGGTGGCTATGATAAGAGGATTTCCATGATCAATCCCTCATTTTGGTGTTCCTGCCTCCATGGACAACTAGATGGATAGATATTGATCAGAGTAGATAAAATGTACAAAACAGAAATAGAAATAATAATATTATGAAAGATATGATAAAACAATGTAAATGATACAACACGGGAAGAAGACACTTCCCTTCAACACCAAGATAGAAGATATTTCTGGTGTGAGGAAGATTATAATTCTCCCAAGTTAACAGAACTTTAATGTGAGCAATAATAGAGATGAGATGAACCAAAAAATGGAAGAAACTATGAGAAAATGAGAGCGTAAGCTTGAGAGAATGAATCATAGTGTGAAAATTAATGGAAATGAACACAAATTAGAAATATATGGAGGGATGGGAAACATTCCAATACCAATGGAATCCCATAAGGGAGTTAAAGTGCCAAGAATTGAACACTGCAATGCTCCAAGGGCCAACCTTGATGTAGATATTTGTGGGACAAATGTGCAGCGCACACATGTCCATGAATGACTTGGGATGAATGGTTGGAAAAACAAAATGGAAGATGACAAGGAAAGTTGGTAGAAGATGAAGAAGAAAAATTGGTGTCAATTTTAATAAAGCAGAGGCATGTGTGATTTTATATTTTGCCAAGGTGCAATTTGCAATGATACATTTTTCCCCCACTTCAGCAAGCATATCCTAAAGATATGAAAGATAAAGTTGATAAAGGGTTAAGAGATATATCCAAGATGTGAAGGGGAAGCAGAGTCTTTTATCCATGTAGATTTTCCCCCAAGGAAGATATCTAATTCAAACCTTTGTGAGATAACGCTAAGCTATATACATGTTGCAGACAAACATGTATTGATGAACAAGCATAATATGAAGTAAAAAATGATCATGAATACAAGACATAGATCATAAGAATTCATACATGATTAAAATAATAAAACCAATATGTATGGGTGACAAGTTGTGTTATGTCAGGTTTCATATGATCATGGCATCGGCCTATAACAAGTTATGTTATGTCAAATAAAATATAATCTAGATCATTGACAATGTGCAGTAGTTTGGCCCATGTGATAGGTGATATAGGAAAAATATAGTGGTTTGGTTGTGCGCTAGGTGACATAGATAAATATGTAGCATTTTGTCCCCCACACTAGGAGACATTGATAAAAAAACATGGTGGTTTCAACCCTACGCTAGGAAACATACATAAAAATTTAGGGGTTTGGTCCACACACTACATCCCATAGATCAAAATGATCATGAAATAATTAAATTTTGATAAATGAAGAGATAGTAAGATAGAGAAATAGGTATCACCCCTTAGAATAATTTGTGTTGCATGACAGGGAACAAAAGTCACTCTAGGGAGAAAAGGATGTTGTGTCATGTGATGTATCCATAGAATACTACCTTGCAACATATAGCACATATCACCCACAAAATTAGACAAGAGAGGGGGATTTGATTATTTAGGGTCAAAATAATCCATAGCAGTAACATCAAGACACATTGACTATGTGCATATAAGTTAGTCATCAAATCCCAAAGTTTCCGCAAAGACAAAATAAAGATTCAAGTCAACATGGAAGAGGACCTAAATTCCCCTCACACTTTAAATCGTCCCTAAATGTAAAAGATCAATACACAACACAAATAAGAATGATGAGACAAATAGAAGAAATGTATGCCAAATATTATACTTTTTTCCAAGTACCTACAGGGTAGCTTGGGTCCTTCAAGGGAGCACAAACATTTAAAGACAAGTATTAGGGATCACAAGAAAACAATCTTATACAATCTAATCTAAAGATACAAAGAGGCATGAATCAACAATCATCCACTAATAGATCACCATTCTTCCAATATTTAATCGTATGGGGTGGCGGGATGAGATTCAAGAGGCATGACCATCAAAGTGGTTTTGGACACCTCACCTACAATGATGGTTAAGGATGAGGCTATTTTATATTTTCATCTAGTAGCTTATGTGAAGAAAGATTCAATGACTTGTGAATATATTTAATAGTCACTCTAATAGAAAAGTGATGCTATCAACTTTGGAGAAGTTGTAACCTCCTTGACATAAAGGATTGAGGGAATCAAAGAGGCCTTAAGAGTTAATTTGTTGCAAAAAAATTCATGGATGGGACCTTTCTCAAAATTATGCTTATGTGGTGAATTTGTAACCTTTACATCCATTGAAGTGGGTTAGAGGATCCCAATAAAGTTGTGAAAAGGGAAAAAAAGAGGAGACAATGAGAGAAGATGGGACTTTAGTATACATCACATGTGCGTGCAACATGTCTATGGGCTGTGAAAATGGAGAGATGCTGAAGAGAGAGGCAATAAGGGGCAGCTTGGAGGAGGGATCAATAAACACTTGACCCTCCTTAGGTGAGGCTCATTAGCACCTCTCAAGGAATCTGAGAGCAAGACATACATCAAAGTGGAAATAGAAGCAGACCCTATGGAAACAACGGGAATGAGAGTGAGAACAGAGGGGACTAAAACAAAAAGAAAAAAATTATAACTAATCCTTAACCTTCAAAGTGTCTCATGCTCCTTACTCATTAGACCTCAATGATGCTTATGGTCATATGTAAGTTGTTTCTTATATAGATGAGTGTAGGGATCAAAGACTTGAGAAGACTCTATAACATCCTATATCATGGGTGGAGATACTAGAATTATAATTGGCATAGGGAAGGCCCATCTCATGAGATAGGAGGTTATATGGAAGAGAAAAAAATTGTCTTATCCGTGACTTTATTTTCTCATTTTCTTATGGGAGAGGTAAAAGGAATAGGAGGGACACTCAGAGACTATGAAATAGGTGGTGCTAGTGAAGAGAAAGCATGAAGATACCACTTACCCTTTCCAAACACAATAGGGTGAGGGATGTTCAGGATAATGGAAAGCTAAAAAATATGGGACTTCAACTTTAACAACATAGGGAACTTTATCTTTCCTATGTTAGGAACACTAGAGGGTAAAAGTGATGACATTAATTTTTCCATTAGTACACTTAGTGAAAAACATTGACAGAGATCATCGGTACAAGCGTAACCTGAAGATAGAGAGCATACCCAAAAGAACAAAGAGTCATGAGAAAATGCTAAGTATGGAATTGACTGATGAACACTGACAAGTGTTGCACCAATGAAGTAAACAGGACATCACCGACGGGTCAACAACATAACATGAAGATCATCAGTTTTGAGAACAAAACTGAAGGAGCAGAAAAGGCATGCTCGATGAATAGTTTAAGAAAGGAACACTGATGGCAAAGAAAATTGACAGACTGACAGAGAAGCCCGACCATCAGAACCGACAGTCAGTTAGAGAACCTGCAAATAGTGGATCTAAGTTTTACACGTCAGATAAAGCATTGTAATTCTATTTTTAGAGTTTTAATTTGTTTTAAATCATTACTTGAGGGTCAAGCAAGCATTATGTAAATATTTTAAAGCATCCTAACGGATCTAAAACATATCTAACTAAAGATCAAGGTCAAGTTGTAAACCTTGGATCTAGAGTTAACTTGCGAAGCGTGAATCAAGAATAGAGCTAAAATCTAGTATAAATAGATGTTCGATCAATTGTGAATTATGAATTCATTGTTGTTGATAGCCACGAAGAGCATCTAAGGAGAAGAAGGAAGAATTCATGCAAAGTTCAGAAATAGATCACATCAGTTATCAAGAACACACAGAGGCTACCGACGAGCAGACAAAGGTATTATTCAGTCATGAAAAGATGATTACTCATACATCGGAAGCTTTATTGGATATATTATCAGTAATTAGAGATTGCATACATCATTCAATCAAAGACTTATGTAGTTGCATTCTAACAAGTGCATCACATCTAAAATCATTTTGTAGAAGGTGGACTTTAACCATTCTTTACAAATCTCTTAACAAAGTGCACACTTAATAGTGTTGCTAAAGCTTCAAATGAAGTAGATCTTAACAGGTCTCCACTGTAATACTCCTAACAGGGTAGGTCATCAAAAGTGACCAATTTTAAGCCTTAACCGGCCCTTTCTTATCTGTAGATAGTGAAGTCTTGTGGGTAACAATCCCCACCGTAGTTTTTACTTCCTAACAGGAGTTTTCTGCGATATCATATCTTGTGTCATGTGTTCATGAATGTTTATTGTATAGTTACATATTAAAGAACTTATGGTATGATTGCATATACATAAAGAAAGATGAACAGTTAGATAAGATGATTTACAAATGGATAACTAAGGATTATGGGCTAACCAAGAAAAGTTTTAGAGGTACTGATTCACCCCTCCCCTCTCAGTACATCATTCCAATATAATTCCAACAATTGGTATCAGAGCTAAGTCTTTATCTTGAAAAGCTTAAATACTTAAGTGAAAAGATCATAGCAATGGAAAAGTATAGACTGGACATGACTATTGAGAATGAGCAGTTACAAATGCAGATAAACTATGAGCAGTATAAAGAAGCAAGAATCAACTTAAGAAAACTTCTTGATGAAAGAAATATTATGGCAACTAAGCTGAATGAGAAGGACTACAAAGAATCAGAAATACAAGATTACTTTGAGACAGCAGAATCATCAACAAGCAAAGCTTCAAATGCGCCAGTAGAAGAAATCACAAATCTAGAAGAGGTCAATCTACATCTGATAGAGAAAATCAAGATGCGGCAAATCGGTCAAGAAACTCAAATGGTAAAAATTATTGATGTCATGAATGATGCAAGAAAAACTGAAAATGAAAGAACACTAGCCATTGATGATAGGAGGAAAATAACAGAGAAGCTTCAAGAGAAGGAATCAAAGATTCAAAGACTTACTGAGCATCACCATGAGGTTACCAACTAGATTATTCTTATGAGTAAAGAATAAAATAGACTAAATACAGAACTCATTGAAAGAATACAAATTATCGCTGAGCTAAGAGAAGAGAATGAAAAATTGAAGCATGAAATCAAAGTCCAAAATCAACACAACGAATTGATAAAGAAAGCTGAAGATAGCAACAAAAGGATGGACAATTTTCTTGATGGACAGAGAAGAGTCAACAACTACACAAGATTAGGGTACAATGAGAATGGTGAATCTTCTAATCAACCAGATCAAAGGAATGCTTTCACAACCCCAAGATCTAAGAAGTTGTCATGCAATCACTATGGAAAACCCGGCCACACCTCAAACATCTGCAGAAACAAAATGAAAGGTATTTCTCAAGCACGATCTACGTTCATTGGTAATTGTTATAAATGTCAAAAGAAAGGACACAAGGCACATGAATGCAAATCCAAAGAGGAAAACCTACATGAACAAGTACTATCCTACCTGCAAGATGAATGGGCATACACCTGAAGAGTGGTGGAAAAAGAACAACAAGGCCTGGACACCAAAAGAAACTGATAATAGCCACAAACCAACAAGAGTAGGTAGCTCATATGTTTGGGACTATAACACATGGGTAAACTACACAGCATGTGCAACGTATGGTCATATTGTTGCCAATTGTATGAGAAAGTGGACCAGAAGGTCAAGAGGTTGGACCAATCCAGGTATGGCATGTTTGCATTATCATAAGCCTAGACATGTGATAAAAGATTGCAAAGACCGACTAACAGACACAAGTACTCATCCCAATGGAAATACCATTGATGACATCGAGAGAATGAGAAACAAGATGCGGGTAAAAGCCACAAACACTGAAGGTGCTGGAACAAACAATGCAAATGGTGACACCCCATCCAATGGATCTGGTGACATCACTACATCCAACTAGATTGCACAAAGTATGTATGGAACTACATTATGACAAGTTACATTATGCATCAGTTCCATTACACATAGTTCATATTGTAATATTAGCATGAATAAAGATGCAATATACTGTTATTTGCTAAAATATTGAAAAGCAACCATCGGTTATTGGGCACAAATTTGCATCGGTGAACCCGCACATAAAAGTTAGCACTACTTACCAGAATGTATCGGTCATTACACAAACACCAAGTTGCTAAGTGTAAACCGATGGACATCGGTGAACCTTGAGGCAACAAAAGCTGTCATCGCCACTTTACCGACCATCATCGGTGAAGTCACCAAAGTTGCTAGCAACCCCGACGCTTTGCACAGACATGGAAGATGTTATGAATGCCTCTACCGATGAACTCGGTCTTTGTATACCAATGAGTTGGTGAGCATTAATAACAACTTAGGGCACAAAAAGGTTATAAAATCCTGACGGGTAAACTCATTTTTGCACCCGCGATTTTTTAACAGAGCAAAGCAGAGCAGAGCGATTTCAAAGCAATTTGGAGAGAGACCCAGCAAGAATCAATTTGACACAAAGCATTCACATTCACAGGCAATCAGTAAGTAATCACATTCACCGACCGCACTGTTTATTTGCAAAAATCCCTAAATTTCAGCAAAACGATGGCATCGACTTCTAGAGTTGAGAAGATTAGGGAAGATAAGAAGAAATCGTTCAATCTTGTCAGTAGAGGCTCTTGTGTTGAACCCAAATTCAAGCTACACCCAGAAATTGCATCGCAACCTGATGATTCTGGAGCATTCTCTAGAATCCCACCTAGGGTTTTGCTGGTAGAGGACGTAAGGTCCTATATACACTGCAAGATCTTAGAAATAGGAGATCTAGACCTAGATAATGCCTACAGGGAACTATGTGATGACACTGGAAAGCTCAAAGAAGAGCACAAACATCTGGAAGTGAAAGGACTCATGAATGCACTGCATTTTCCCAAGGTCTTCAAAATAGAATGGATAAAGATTGTTCTTAGCAGAATGCACAACAAGACTCTATGGCTTAATAAGCCAAATTCAATAACAAAGGATGTTATTCACGTAGTTATTGGTTATCCTACAACTAACAAACCACAAGCTCACAAACACCCATCCCTAGCAGAAGTGGAAAAACTGACTGGTGCTAAATCAGACAAAAGAGCACTCAAGGTCAACACCATTACCGACGTAGAGTTGAAGTTTGGAGAATGTGTTGTTGGATATAAAATCTTCCAAGCAAGAAGAATGAATAGCATATCAAGTACTGCTATGAGCACAACATACAAGATCATCAAACAGGGAAAGAAGATGGATCCTGCAGAGATCCTGTTACATCAACTAGAGGAGAACATGTGCATTATAAGATCTTCAAGGACAAACACTTGTAAGTTTGGCTCCCTCATAATGTGCATATTCTTTTACTTTGAAGAATACTTTCCTTCAATAGGAAAAGTTGTATGGGACACAAGCAGACCTATAACCATTCAGATAGGTGAATTCATAGAATCACTGGGAAGAGATTTTGATAATGTAACGTATGAGTATTTCAAAACCATTAAGGAAATGTTGCAAACAAGAACAAGGATTCCTAAAAATCTGATAGAGGAACATAAAGATAATATATGTTTAATGGTAGATACTGATTTCACGTACATCCAAGTAGTAGTACCTAGGAAGTCATGGCTTTCACGGTTAGAATATGAAATCAAAATAGGATGAGCCAATGAGTGCATTAACGCACTATTAAATGAACCAGTGGACAACAAGAAACTAAGATTTGGCACCTATGAAGAGGCCAAACAAAAGATTAAGACCAATCTTGTTATCAAGAAAGTTGTCAAACAATCAAGCAGAATGGTGAAGAATCTTAAAAAGAACTTGAATATATCTTCTGAAGGTGAAGAGGAACAAGAGGGTAAGGAGGAACTCACCGAGGACCAGCTACCCATCGGTGATACAACAGAGGAAAATGAGTCAAAGGAAGAATATTCTGATTCACCACCTCCTCCTCCACCTAAGAAGTCAAGAACAAGGATTCAGACAGCAAAGGATGCAACTCCTTCTCCCATGGTAAAAGGAAAGTTGTATAAAAGGAAACCTAACACATCAAAGGGAAAACAACCAGTTAGGACACCTACAAAAAGGAGGAAATTTGTTCAGACAAATGAGGATATAGAGGACTCAGCTATGGATGAGCCTGACACTGCAATTAAACAAGCAAAGGTAACATCAACTACTGAAAACATTGATGAAATATGTAAGTACATTTCAGAAGCCTCATCTATTGCACATCTTAAGATTAGGAAATGGTTGAAATGGGACTCTGTAGAATAGAATAAAATTGAAGATGCAATTATAGCTAAAATGTGCAGACACTATTGTGTCCCACTTCAATTCACTACACATGATGTACCACAAGAACTGTTGATTAGATTATCTTCTAGGTTCACATTTGCACTCCATGAGGAGAAACGGATAAGAGAAAGAGTACTTGTTTCTCTTATGCCTCCTGAATCAAAAAGAGAAGAAATAAATGAAATCATGGAGAAATATGAGAAAAACTTCTCACCCAAAATGAGAGCTTACAAATTTCTTGAAGAAAAGCTTATAGAGCTAGAACAAGAAACTCATGATAAATGGAGCAAGATACTCAATCCTGCTGAGGAGAGCAGTTATGAGAAGGAAACAGTCACTCAGAAAGATAACTCAATAGCAGAGTTAGACAGTGAAGAAGTTCAAATAACTGGCCAGAAATAGGTTGATATTGTAGATGAAGAATGGCCTGACATAAATGATGAATCACAAGTACTAGCAAGTCCAATTCACATCAGTTTAGAGGATGAAGAAGTTACCAAAGAAGAGTTAACAATAAAAGGTAACTTGGATGATGATATAAATGATGAATCATGGCTAGACAAAATTGTCAATACCACTATAGGAAAAGACCCAGCAGTAGAAGTACAAAAAGATGAAGACATAAATATTGTACAGGGCAATACCGACGGACAGGATTCAACTATTGACACTACAACAGTCAATACACCGACAAACATGAATATATTAATAGATGCTATTGATATTCAATCAAGCCAGGAAAAATCATCTAAAAGAGATGATGATATACCCAAGTATATGGGTACTGATAAAAACAAAGATGCATTCAACACTCAAAGGATACAGATACAGAGATGAAGGATGCAACCGACACTCAGCAAGAAGTGTCCAATAAACAAAACAAAGAAGTAGATGACAAAACTGAGGACACAATGAGAAAAGTTGAAGAAAAAGATAAGAGTGAAGGAGTCAAGCAGGATGAAGGCACAAAACACAAAGAAGATATATATGTTGATACACCTAAGGCCAATGAGGAGACGTCTTCACCAAACCAGTCGGTGGACTCAGAACAGAAACAACAGGACATTTCATCTTCTCGACCCTCACCTACCAAGTCAACCCAATCTCAAGCTTTACAAATGGTAGTACATCAATCTGCCACCCAGCCAAAGAAAAAGAAGGAAGCATTGAAGAAAGACTTCTTGGCTATTACACTGGATGAAGTAATAGAAGTCCCAAACTGGGATATTACTACTTTGGATAGTGATAAACTTCAAGAGTTTGGAGTGCTATGCCAAAGGAAAGCCATTCAGAAGAAAATAATATAGGAACACAGGGAAACAATGGCACTTGACAAGGCAAGAGACATTCTCCAATAATTGGTTCCTAAGGTGAAACTTGAACAAAATACTACAGTTAAGGAGAAAATAGTTGTTCTTACCGATGCCATCACAAACCAGAATATAGATGCAGAACAAGCTATGGAAGAACAAGCAGAGAAAAAGTATCAATACAAGTTAATTGATAAAATCAGCCAAGAAGTAGCAGTGAATAAGGTAAAGCTCTCTGAACTAACTGATCAATTAGAGCCAATGATTGCTGAGGCAATTACCTTAGTTCAAAAGATGTGAATGCTTGAAAAGTTTACAAAAGAAAAATAGTGACAAGTTAGAAGAAATAGATTCTAATGTCACAACAAGTGCACAAAGCCTAACCTCAAATGCAGATAGTATCAAGGCACATCATGACAAGGTCATTGAGGCTAACAGTCTAAGGCAAGAAATATGGGATGCTGAAACACAACTAAGAGGTGAGATCACAGAACTACAGGCACACATCTTGCCTACTCTTACTATTCTACAGCAGCATATTTCTGAAGCAAGAAACCTAATTGCAACCCCAGAGATGTCGGTAGTAGACAACATCTATGATATACATGTAAGGATGTCACTTGAGCACATGGCTCTAGAAATGCTAAAGGATAAATGGGAAAAGATGCTAGAGGAGATCAAGTCCTCACATTCCCACCTTTTTGACAAGATGTAAGTACCTTTGCTTTTATTATCAAAAAAGGAGGAATACATAAGGAAATGTATATATACTTACACTTACTGGCATATACATAGGGGGAGTCATTCAAATGACTAAGGAAGAAGTATACACAGGTGTACATACAAATACATTCAGTATGTTGCACATATCATGTTTTTGATACTAATGTCAAAGGGGGAGATTGATGACATTAATTTTTCCATTAGTACACTTAGTGAAAAACATTGACAGAGATCATCGGTACAAGCATAACCGACAAACTGCAAGCATAACCGATAGACAGCGAGCATACCCGACAGAACAAAGAGTCACAAGAAAATGCTAAGTATGGAATTGACCGATGAACACTGACAAGTGTTGCACCGACAAAGTAAACAGGACATCACCGATGGGTCAACAACATAACATGAAGATCATCACCGACGATACAGTTTTGAGAACAAAATCGAAGGAGTAGAAAAGGCATGCCTGATGAATAGTTCAAGAAAGGAACACCGACGGCAAAGAAAATTGACAGACTGATAGAGAAGCTCGACCATCAGAACTGACAGTCAGTTAGAGAACCCTCAAATAGAGGATCTGAGTTTTACATGTCAGATAAAGCATTGTAATTCTATTTTTAGAGTTTTAATTTGTTTTAAATCATTACTTGAGGGTCAAGTAAGCATTATGTAAATGTTTTGAAGCATCCTAGCGGATCTAAAACATGTCTAACTAAAGATCAAGGTCAAGTTGTAAACCTTGGATCTAGAGTTAACTTTCAAAGCGTGAATCAAGAATAGAGCTAAAATCTAGTATAAATAGATGTTCGATCAATTGTGAATTATGAATTCATTGTTGTTGATAGCCACGAAGAGCATCTAAGGAGCAGAAGGTAGAATTCATGCAAAGTTTAGAAACATATCACATCAGTTATCAAGAACACACAGAGGCTATTGACGAGAAGACAAAGGTATTATTCAGTCATGAAAAGATGATTACTCATACATAGGAAGCTTTATTGGATCTATTATTAGCAATTAGAGATTGCATACATCATCAGATCAAAAGCTTGTGTAGTTGCATTCTAACAAGTGCATCACATATAAAATATTTTTGTAGAAGGTGGACTTAACCGTTCTTTACAAATCTCTTAACAGAGTGCACACTTAACAGTGTTGCTAAAGCTTCAAATGAAGTAGATCTTAACAGGTCTCCACTGTAATACTTCTAACAGGGTAGGTCATCAAAAGTGACCAATTGTAAGCCTTAATCGGCCCCTTCTTATCTGCAGATAGTGAAGTCTTGTGGGTAACAATCCCCACCGCATTTTTTACTTCCTAACAGGAGTTTTCTGTGATATCATATCTTGTGTCATGTGTTCATGAATGTTTCTTGTATGGTTACATATTAAAGAACTTATGTTATGATTGCATATACATAAAGAAAGATGAACAGTTAGATAAGATTATTTACAAACTTATGACTAAGGGTTAATAGGCTAACCAAGAAAAGTTTTGGAGGTACTGATTCACCCCTCCCCTCTTAGTACATCATTCCAATATAATTCCAACAAAAAGAGGCACCGTCAAAGGTTGCATAGTCTTGGGAGGGCGAGGAGCTCTACCCCAAGGAATGGACTTTCCCTTAGTAGAGGACGAAGCATGTTATGATGTAAGACTAAACTAGGGAGGAACAACATATGTAAGAGGATCTAAAGAATCAATAGGATGGACCAACATTGATGCTAGCTCCCCAATTTTGTACTTGAAATAATCTTTGTATAATAGATCTCCACAACGTAGCATTTGTCCAAACAGAGTTGGCCAAAAACTATCAACACACAATAGAAATGGATAGTATCAAGTGTCTCATATAGTATGCATAGTGCCCTCATGATGAAACTTCAAACATTTGTGCACCACTAATGAGACTGCATCCATAGAGATTAACCACAAGATGTTTGATTCCATTCAAAATAATTCAAACTCAAGGATGACAACAAATGTGGAATAAAATACCTTGGATCCTACATGGACCAACAAGGTATTTAACCCCATATGGGTAATTAAAAGGCCATCATGTGTGTGAATAGTAGCCATGAACTCACCATACCTTACCTTGTGTAATCCGTTGATGAAGAGGGTCTCATCGATGACTACATTGACCTTGCAAGAAGGATCAATCATAAAATCTTTGAAGTTATTATTGTTGATGGTGTGGGGATGTAGAGAGGAGAGGAATCTTCATGGAAACATGATCCATTAGATGAGATAATGATGTTTGGGCTCCTTGCCTTCTATCTCAAGGAAATGATAGAAGTGATATTGACCATATTCACATACACACAAACACTGGTGGAAGGGAATATGTAGAGATCAAGTTTGATCAGTTGAAGGAAAAGGATATATATATATATATATATAGACACACACACACACACACACACACACACACATATCTCTATACATATATATATACATACATATATATAGATATATATAGATATATATATGTGTATATATATATACATATGTATATATCTATATGTATGTATATATATGTATGTATGTATGTATATGTGTGTGTGTGTGTATGTATGTATATATATGTGTGTGTGTATATGTATATATGTGTGTGTGTGTGTGTACATATATTTATATATATACATATATAAATATATATACATATATATACATACATATATATATACATATATATATATACATATATGTATATATA
>MU224127.1:525220-549824 GCA_018584345.1 Thuja plicata
TTTTGCGATAATAAGGTTTTGAGTCAAATTCCAATTCCCCAAGATGCAAAATCGGGATTTCAAAACCTGATTTTGTGATAATAAGGTTTTGACTCAATTCCAATTCCGCGAAACAAACGGGGCCTTATTGAACCCAAACTTGTATTGATAATCAAAAGCAAGATTCTACACTTACACAAAACGTTTCTAGATGCTAAATTATACTTTTTCATCCCCTGGGTTCATTATAACAAAGACAATTTTAACTTATGTCAAATCCATGTGAATAGGATTGACCTCGTTCAAAATTCAAATTTAATCCCAACCCCAATTCGACTTAATTGCAACTAGTCATCACACATTGTTTTACCCCTAGACAATTTGCATCAAGCATATGATGGTTCATTAAGACAAACCCTCTATATCTATCACAACGTTTGATCAACAACTACTTAATCTCTTGCATCTAAGATCTATAAACTCTTTGACTTGGAATTTAAAAACCAAGAATTAACAAACTGTGCTACTTGTGATTTCAAACAATAGGTGTTAAGAATTTAGAGAGGAGAGAATTACAAAAATAATTTATCATGAAAACTCTTTAAATATATAAACTAAACTATGACAATGGCAATTGCCTACTATGTATATTTTGTGGTAAAATGACATATACAATGAGCTATTTCATAACAACATGAATACAATATGCCCCTTATACATTAGCTACAAATCTCCCTTACTTGTCTTTCTCTTAAAGCTCATTTCCTTTTACCTTACATCTTTTGGAAATACAACACATAATCGTAATCCTTTATTTTGGAAGAAGATAGATATACAATTGTAAGTTTACTTATGAGCATATACTTGTCCTCTTATTGCCTTTTTACATCTTTTGGAATGCAACACACAATCGTAATCCTTTATTTTGGAATTTAAAAACCAAGAATTAACAAACCATGCTACTTGTGATTTCAAACAATAGGTGTTAAGAATTTAGAGAGGAGAGAATTACAGAAACAATTTATCATGAAAACTCTTTAAAAATATAAACTAAACTATGACAATGGCAATTGCCTACTATGTATATTTTGTGGTAAAACGACATATACAATGAGCTATTTCATAACAACATGAATACAATATGCCCCTTATACATTAGCTACAAATCTCTCTTACTTGTCTTTCTCTTAAAGCTCATTTCCTTTTACCTTACATCTTTTGGAAATACAAAACATAATCGTAATCCTTTATTTGGGAAGAAGATAGATATACAATTGTAAGTTTACTTATGAGCATATACTTGTCCTCTTATTGCCTTTTTACAAACCAATTCAACAAATTTATATATTCTTGTGCACATTAGATTTCTCTTGGGCTTAAGAAGAGTTTCTACAATCATACGATATTGAAGTAGTGCCTATTCAATTTGAATCCCAAGTTGTGTCTTTTCTATTATTACTAGGCATCCACAAACACGACCCATCCATGATACTTCCTACACCCGTGCATATACTCCGTTAGTTTTCCAATTTTACAACACTATCAAAAACCTATCCACAAAATTCATATCTTTTACAATAGAATTTTAGCAATCCATTTAGACCAATAAGTCACAAGAACCACATCAATCCTTGCATGAATACATGGTGAAACCCAAGCTCTTGCAGTACATCATTCCAACATTCATTGCCACCCAATCTTTTATTATAGTCTACAAGAACAAGCAAACTTGTTTGTAGGTATAACAGATTTATAGAATATATAGTCAAATCTGGTACAAAAATAACAAGTTTGTGAGATTGGCCCAAGTGTGCATATAACTTGAAAATTTTTAAAGTGTTATCTATTAACATCATTCTAATCTTCCTTTTCATCAAAGCCAAAATACACATTTTTTCTATTAATTTTTTCATGTTTCAAACTCAATCAAATATCACTCATTCCCTAAGATTCTTAATGAATGCCCCCCTATAACTCCTAGGTTGGAAACTAGCCCCACACCAACAATAATTGGAGAAATTTCGATACAACCATTATTCTATCTTCCAACAAATGAATGCAATCTATTAGGGCAGGTCCCCATGCGACTGCTAAGCTTATTTTGGCTAGCAATCGTTGCTCAAGTTGTTTAGGAGCAAATTCTGGAGCTAGTGGCCCCATGATTATTATAATTTACTGATTATTTTTTAGCAGCCATCATAAATAGCAGGTTTGAATGAAATTATTAATAATAAAATTCAAAACTAAAATTTAGAGAGAAAAAATAGCGAAAAAAAAAAGGGAGGTAAAGAAATATGTGGAGCCACCTAACATTTTTTTTCAATAACCAGTTGCTGCTCAATTCCTAAACCTTAGCTGCTCCATTAAAATAGGGAAAGATTCTGATTTACCCTTTTCCCATGTTTGAAATTTTACATGGGGGCACTCCAACTGCTTAAATTTAAGCAGAAAATGCACTTAAGCAGCCGCATGGGGACATGGAGTTACTTAAAAAATATTTAAAGAACATACATTATTCATATACACACATATAACCATAAACTGTTTCTTCACTTCTGCTTTTCGAATGATTCTTTGAAGTTTAGCACCTAGCTTCTAATATGCTACACGTTTCTAGTGTCTTCAAAAATCTCAAAGAGGTATAAGTAAATCCTAAAACCTTAAAATCATTTCTGAATTTCTGAATTCATGTACACAGCTATTTTCATGTAAAGCATAAAAATTACTCTACTTGGGCCAGAAGGCTAAGATTTTCCTTTTAATTAAAAATAAAAAGCTTATATTTAAAAAATATAATATAATTAGAAAATTTACTACTGCTGACAACATCTGAAAGTTAACCTAGTAGCTTTATATGAGAAACTGAGGCTTAACAAAACAGTGAGTTTTTAAATCTAAATGTACTAGAAGATCCAATGCCGAAAAGAATTTGAAAATGGTTTAGAACTGGAACTCTTGATCCCTTAGACTGCTTGGTTCGATAGACTGTCCAAGAATCTTTCCTTTCATTCATAATTAAAAGGTTGGCAATCCAGAGACTAGTGACTAAATTGCCAGGTTGACACATAGACATCTTGGGATTGAAAAATGAGGGTATGGAAGAAGTCACTATACAAACATTTTGGCTGCCCACCAGCAACATAAAACTTCATCCCTAAGTGATCAAAACAAAAAAAAGAGGCTTCATTTTGGTGTATGCAATTCATTTTGTGATTTAGCTTTTCAAATATAAGACCAGTATTTATCAACATAAAACCTCACCCTTAAATGATCAAAATAAAATATTGGCTTCATTTTGGAGCGTGCAATTCATTTTGTGATGTAAAAAAGAATATTAGACTGCATGAATTGGGTATAGCACACCTATAAACTGCAGTGCGCCTGGTAAACATTTTAAAGTGACTGGTGACATTGGCGTGATACAGCCTCCAATACCACATGGGCTGGGGGGTGACTGGATCTCATGACCTCGTGTTTTACCACGGGAAGCTCTTGCCAATCAAATCAGGCCCCAGACCAGTTCATTTTGTGATTTAACTTTTCAAAATATAATTTCAATATTTAGCAACGTAAAACTTCACCCCAAGTGATCAAAACAAAAAATTGGCTTCATTTTGCTGCATGCAATTCATTTTGTGATTTAGCTTTTCAAATATAAGAGATAAAAGCTGCCAAGTAAAACGGGTGCAGACAAAGCTCTTTATGATACAAAAAAATAAGCATAATAAATTCCTCATTGCAATATATCGTACGAATTCAATTAAATACATCGAAATGAATGAAAAGAACAAGTCTCCCAATCGAATGCCATCATGAAATCAGTAACATAAAATTCAAATGACTAAAGGGAGAATTTCCCCAGAGCATTGGCAGCCAACCATTTGGGTAGATGCCATCAAATCAAAATGAATGAATAAACTTAAAAACCTATTTTTATGCCTCCCAACCCCTTAAAAGGGTGGCTCGAGCCACACGGTTTACTCCAAGAGTGAATGCTCCCATGCGAAGGTCACAATTATGGACCTTGCACATGTCCTTGATATTTTTAAATGCACAAGTCATATATTTCTGCAACTCCATATTTACCTTTTCTTCATCCCACATGAAACCTTGAATATTCTGCAAGGATAAAAAGAGAGTAAGCCGAAGCCACATTGCAAATATAAAGAACAATTTTAACTTAAACAATGAAAATGAAGCAACACAAGAATACGAATGAGCTACGTCCCAAAACAAATAAGTGTGAGAATTTTTTCAAAGTAATAGCATGATCAGTACCTGAACCCACTCAAAATAGCTAACAGTTACACCCCCAGCATTTGCATATATGTCTGGCAATATAATTACTCCTTTCTTTGATAGAATCTGTACATGACAGAAAATTTCTAAGTCTCTGGCCTGCAGATGACCAAATAGAAGCAGAAGTATTCAAAAGAAATCTTGAACTCATCTTGATAAACAATTGAGCCTACCTCATCAGCTTCAGGGTCTGTAGGATGATTTGCTGCCTCAATTATGAATTTAGCCTTTACATCACTAGCATTTTCCCTGTGAAGAAAAATCTATTATGATATAAAATTTCTCTCAAATCTACCTCTGCCTAAATTATAAAATATTCACCAAGCCAAACCACTTCAAATGCTGTTCATCCTGAGGATTTTACATTTTGTTTTGAGGCATACCTGTTAAGAACACCCCCAAGTGCAGCAGGAATAAGTACATCACATTCTTCAAGTAACAACGTTTTGGGGTCAACAATTTCATTTGCGCCTTCAAATCCTTTGATACTGCCAGTTCGAATTTTATGTCTAATCAAATTAGGGATATCAAGGCCACTTTTGTTCCTTATTGCTCCTGTGACATCACCTACAGCTACAATCTTTCCTCCTTTCTCATGGATCAGTTGAGCTGCCCATGAACCCACATTTCCAAAGCCCTGCACAAGGAAAAATAGTTTTAAGACCTATTTAGTATAATGTGATTAATGCTCTAGCATGCAAATACATGGAATGGCCACTTGATGGCATACTTGTGGCCAAATACTACCTTATTTATTCCTCTAAGTGAGCAGCCCATCTATCAGTTTATCTCAAGATCAAGGCAGGATACCATTTCCATGGCCGAAAATACTTATACTAAAAATAATTTAACCAATCATTCACTATAGTCAATTGAATTCAGAATGATAAACTGCCTCAGACCCATGTAAATCTGAGCCTGAGACTCTCCCACATGTGTCAAACAAAACACTTCCGCACTCCAGGTCACAACTAAACCATCATTGAAACACTACAAATGGGCCACGAGACAATAGGAGTTTATCAGTAAATCACAGGTTGCAGACCATGTCAGTTTGAGTTAGTAGATGCATGTCTGCAAAAGCCTGGCCTCTATTATTCATGTAGTAGCTTATTATTTCTCAATTCTTAGCTCACTGCTCATTATTCTAGAATCACCTAGCAGCTTATTACTCTTGCTTACACTTTTCTGCCCATTATTTAAATGCACAGCCAATCAAAGTATTATGCCAAACAAGTATTGCAAATTCAATCATTTACATAGCACTTGATGCCATAAGACATAAATAAATTAAAGAATCATGCTAATGGAAAATGCTTTTTGTTAGTGAGAACTATCGGGAGTGGTGATAAATATTTATATAAGATGGCACAAATTCGTCCAAGCAACCAATCATAATGATGGATACTATTCTCTATTTTTATCAGATCCATATATGAACTTGAGGAAGTAAGAATCATTGTGAACAATAATAAATATTTTTAACAAAATAGGATGGCACATATTCATCAAGTGCACACCATAACTAAACAACTGGACTTTACCCATAACATAGAAGGGTGAATGTTATCCATTGAAAGGAATTGTGTTTGCCTATAAAGCCAACAAACAGAAACTTCTACATGCTCACAATTTACTAAGTCATATGTAATCAGTGAATATTTTGCCACCTAGTTGCCTTCCCTGCCGCTTTAAAAATCCAGTCATCTCTCCGTGGATATCCAAGAAATTACCTCACTCTTGTTACTAAACAAATCAATGTAGAATCCACGCACTTTTAGGGTAACAAATATCCTCTTATGTTCCTTACCTATAAAGCTCCTGTGAAGTGCACTGTTATAAAACTTGCACCAATTTATGTGGTTTACCCATATATTTTATATATTTATCCCTACCATGAAGCAAATTTTGTGAAATGCAGTCTGTAGAGTTTGCCCTCAAAGGAAATAATTGTGCATTTTTTGTCTTTTTACCGCAGTTATCCTTATTTTTTTCTCACTTCCTTGCCTTATAATTTCACTATCACCTAATCCTATTCTCCTCCAAGTTCCATACTGGTACTTAACTAAAATCTTAGGGTTTGATATATTAGTAAACGCAATAGAGGGGAGGAAACACTTTAAATAAAAAGAGAAACCAATTTCTCTAAATGTATGGTTATAAACTTATATGAATTAAATCAGACAATGCAAATAAGCTGCAAAAGAAACTAACACATCATCATGCTTGAGAAAGAGATTCCCATGAGAAGGATGGTAGAAACAAAGGTCAAGACAAAGGTCTTAAAGCTTACTTGGATAACAAAGGATAAGCCCTCAATAGCCATTCCATATTCAGATAACAAGGCTTCTGTTGCAAATATTACACCTCTTCCAGTGGCAGCTTCCCTCCCAAGGGATCCACCAAGATCCTAACATGATATTCACAAACAGTAAAAGTGAGCATACAAAAATAACAAAAGGGACGTTACAAGATGGAGCTTGAGCAACCCAAAATAATGAAAGCATGTCGCAAAATCAACATCAATACACTTACAAGAGGCTTTCCAGTAACAATTGCAGGAGAGTGACCATGAAACTTTGAATATTCATCTAAAATCCATGCCATTGTCTGCTCCAAGTAAAACAAAGCAATCAGAAACGTGTAAGCAGATTGATATATGTTTTAAAAGCAGATTTATTGCAGATACATTTGCATTGTCATATTTTCCTTTCGAAGCACTCATACATATTTTGAAGTAAAAAGGAGCCAGGGGCATGATGTTTGACGATACTGGAGATGCTAACATTACTCACATAGATTTCATGTAACAGCATATTAATAATACATAATCATTAACACTAAACAAGATCAGAGAACAACATTCAGCCCTAAAGCTAAGATTAAAATATCTTTCAGGGTTGATGGCTAGTCGGTAAAGCATATGTGAGAGAGAGAGAGAGAGAGAGAGAGAGATCAGTACTTTCATAGTCTCTGTAAAAATCATGAAGTATACCTGAGAGTTAGTTCCCATGTCAGGAGCTGGAACATCTGTATGGATTCCAATCAAATCATGAATCTTTTGAGTAAACACGCGGGTAAGGCGCTCCAACTCGCTATTTGATAAACTTGATGGATCGCATCCAATACCACCTTTTGCACCTCCATATGGAATATTTGCCACGGCAGTTTTCCACGTCATCAATTGTGCTAAAGCATTTACCTCATCTGGATCAACCTTCAAGCCAACATCAAGAACCAAGAGAAACATAAATTAGCTTGAAGTAAATAGATCTTATCAAATTCCTCTGGACTCTTTGGTAATCCCATTTGTCAAGTATGACAACTCAATTCAATGGCATATTTCGCTTCAGAGATACAACAATACAAAATCTCACCTTTGACTATCAGGCTATCACTTGTAACATTGAAATCAAAAACATCATAAGCATTATTCACTGAAACCAAAGACATTTCAAAGTCCAGAGTTTCCCATGATAAATTAGTGCAAAGAAAATGTCAATTCATAGTCAGATTATTGTCATGGATGATAAAATTGCTTATACCCCATATTTGTATGAAGAGTAATTGCTATGACATCAAAAGCCAATGCGTAGAAGTGCACCCTACAGTTGTATCCTAGTTTCAATCCGCAAGGAAACTCAAACAGCAGGATCATATGTTAGCAGCAAGTCATTGTACCTTTAAAGAGAAGCAGGATGTTTCCAACAAAGTCATCACAAGAATTTTGGAAGGCCTGGGTCAAGCTTGAAATAATTAAGCCAAAATCAGTGGAAAAGTTCACGAGATCATGTTTATAATAAAGAGAAGAGAAATAACTATCAATATTAACAATTAATCTTATGTGCTGTTGAAATTCACTTTGGCTATGTTCCAATGCAACTCTGTGAGGCTAGTTAATCAGATGAATTTTGTTGAAGTAATTTATATGATAAGTTTGAAAGAACAAATGCCCCCAAAATTGTAAAGTTAGGTGGCTATCTGTTAGTAAATAACCCAGTCCTCTGTAGAACAGATCAAAAAGGAGAGAAGCAATTGGAGGCACAGAGGAAACAACTTTCAGTTCTTAGTACTGAAAGGATAAGCCATGGTAAGAGGGTTTTTACAATTTACAGCCAATGATAAGATAAAGGCAATAGCTCCAACACTTAACCTTCCATGCTAAACAAAACAATGCCACCAATATTTTACTTTTATACAATTCCATTAGAAGCACTTTTCTCCGGTTACAATTTGATTTTGATTTTGAGCTTGTCAGGCTGATAGCTCAATTGTAAACACACATTTAGAAGCCTCTAAAAGCTAACTGATGAAGAAGTTCAACAACAGGCATGCAATGGTCAGTGTAAGCAAGCAAACCTGAACTCCTTGGGATGCACCTGGAACCATTAGAATGATACACATGATTCTGAGGATTAAAACTCATTGCAGGAGGGATCAACCTAGCCTGGAAAACGGTAAAAGGCCAGTAGTCCTAATTTCTGTGCACCTGACAGGCGAATCTAACCTAGCCAATTGGCCATCATCACAGAGATCATGGCAGAAGCTTTTTTTTATTTTGAGACATGACAATTGAGGAAAAACTTCTCAAGTTTTGAATAGGATTGTTCCCACGGTAAATTGGAGGAAAACAGTAGTTGCAAAGAAGAAATCGTGGATGGTTTATCAGGTCACTTGTAGCCTTTTCTTTTTTCTGATTATTTTTAATAGATTTTGAGATATATAACTACTTTCCTGACCTTAAAAAACGATGTACAAATGCATGCTATCATTTTAGCAGTCTACTCACCTCTGGATGATAGCGAATTCCACCCTTCATGGGTCCTCGAGCATTGTCATGCTGCACTCTAAAGCCCACATAGGATTGTAGTGTGCCATCATCTCTTGGAATGGTACATTCAACCTGCATTACAATTTAGAAAATATAACATAAACTATATACAAACTGGTTCAAAAAAGCATGTATAGAAAGGCAGGTCCTACACAACATTGGGCATATTCACTTCAAAAACCACCTGATCTAGTACAGGAGAAATAGCACACGCACTTAAAAATGGGATAAATACTTAAATAGTTCTCCATACACAATATAATTGCATTAGTGTTGTCATCTATGAACATAACCTCATCTATCTCTGCAGACAGATCAAATAGCTGGTGTCCAGTAAGCAATGACAATCTCATTGGATTTGTATTCTATGCAGAATACCAAACTGAAACTTTCGAAATGAAAGGAATGCCTTCTTCTAAGAGGGTTCCCCTATGATGTCCACTTTGTTAGCACTCAGAGCTGTGGAACCCCAAATCCCTAAATGCAAACTATACCTAAATGTCAAAGCCGTAAAACTATAGGTGAATAGCCTGCAGCTTATTGTTGGGCAGGGACAACAATGAACCAAGCAATAAGGATGGGTAACTCCTACTTTGGTTACTATTAAGCCTAGGGGAATGTTACCTGAGGTGTTTTCTTTAGAACAATTGAAGAGAAATGTTGAGATACAGGAGTTAAGAGGCAAACCATACCCATGCATAAAAGACTCCGATATAGAACAACTGAAGAGAAATGTTGAGATAATGGATTTAGAAGCAAACTATAAAAGACTTCAATTCTAACGCTCAGTAAGCATCTACATGCTACCTTGTCACAAACAAGAATTTCACACCTCTATTTAGTAGATATTCACTTTGTGTAAAAATCTCAAGATGTTTCCTTATTAACCCCTAATACTATTCAATATCATAGTTCAATTTTATAAATGGATGTAGAAAGCACAATATTGCATACCTCACCTAGAATGATGCCTGAGGAAGCCATTAAATAAGCAATTTTATTGCTAAACCAATGAGATCATGCAGTATTGTGAGACTTATATTTTAATAGATGAGATGATTTGATGCAGATTGAAGATGTTGCAGATGAGTGCCTTTATATTGTATGGGCATCAAAGTCTAGATTCCAAGGCCAAAAAATAACATGAATACAATCCTAGTGTAGACGCCCTGATGAAGATGACAACAAGCTCTATCTCTTACGAATCCATATAGATAAGCTAAGCTCTATACATGCAGACCAAAAGACAAATGAAACCACAGTATAAATAGTTGAATCCAACCTAGGAATCCATGAGCAAGCATACAAAAGATGCTATACAAAAGTTTTGCAAGGATACAGTCTTCTAGCTGACTGGCTGATTAAAAACAACAGTCAAATCAGCAAATGTTACAGGAGGAATGCTCATGGAAACATTTAATCAGTTAACAAACTACACATTAAACACATTCCTTAATGGATTACAAGACATAAAAATACCAATTTGCAAATTGTTTCTCTTCTCTATTCTAAAATCTCACCACCAACCAACCAGATTGAACTTAGATTTGTCTATATGTGGTCTTCAATACCTGCAAGGATGCACGTAGCAAGCTCACGTGTGAGAAATCAGTCTCACATTCCATATGGCCTATATGCACTTTCAGAGGACAGAGAAAGGTCATTGCTGGCTAGAGAGAAATTCAAAGCCATTGAAAACCTAAATTTAGGTTATAAAAAAATGTTCACAAGGCTAATCAAGTACAGCAAGACCATGCATGTTTAGAGTGCAACAACATCTGTGCATTGATGGAGAATGGTAGGCCAACCTCAAGCTCACATGATTGCACAAGCCTCTGTAACAATCGAATGGTCGTAAACTGTAGGCATGACAAATTTTTGTTTGGATAAACAATGCATGGTAGGTAGATAACATTTTTGAATTCAATTTGAATTTGGAGGCCTCAAGCATCTTACAATGGACGACATGGTACAAGAAGAAAGGTGCAAGTGAGACATAGCTAATCATAGTTGACTGGTTTCTAAGAATGAGCACATGCATATGGGCCCACCACCATGTCACCTCAATGTCATAGTGAGACCATGAACTTGAAGTCACAGCTCAAGTGGAAAACATAAAGAGAGTGCTTGGACTTGAAACAATTATAATTGTGGAGTCTAAAATGAAACAAGGGAAGTCCAATGATCATCAGCGACATACGAGGACACCACAAAGGGAATTCAAATGGTAGCTCAATTAGAAACAATAAAACAAATATGGTCTTGAAACTTTGTAGAATTAGATTGTTTGCAATTATAGATGTGAGAAGCCAACTGTCAAACAATTTAACATAGGCTCGAGTTTGGTTTCAAAACAAAGCTGGATTGGGTAAGGCATGACCAAGGGTTGAAACCAAGAGGCTAGCAAGAACAAACTCTAAGGGCGTGATGGCAACCAAAAATGGGGCAAACTGAAGGCTGGTCCAACACTCTATCTTAAATAAGACAACAGTAGCAGTTTCTATGGATGTAGACCTAAAAATATAGGATACTTTCAATGACAGAAATACCATCCAAGAAATAGAATGGTAATATGTTCAAAGAAACTCCATACTGATGTCTCGAAGGATGCAATCCATTCCCATAGACTAATTGTGTAATTGGAGATGGTGCAATTGAAGAAAACCAAAACAAGGCATCGATTTCCTAAAGCGTGGCTTTTAGGCTTACAGTTAACTCAGATGAGTACTTGTGTGTATTTTCTACTAAAAATAGCATAGCAGGAACACAAATGCTGTAACATAAGAAAGAAGGACCCAACTCAGAATCCCTGGAATCAGAACCTCCCAACTGGAAATGTATCTCAGATATCAATAATCAATTGCACGCATGCGAACCCAAGAAAGAAAGAAAGAAACTATATTAAGTCTGTCAGTAACCCAAATATTTCAACAAAAGTAAGTGTTAGGGGCGATAACACCCTGATTGAAACTCCAAAACCCAAGCTAAAGAAGATAGGTCAAGATTCATATATCTTCATTGTAGCTCAAGAACCTACAAATACAAATAGGTATATTGGAAAAAAACTCCCCCCAGCTCAGCCCTCCCATAACAAACGGATCAAACAAGAAAACAAATTATCTTATAAAATAAACCAGCATAACTTTTTCAACATTAAATTCTAAACCAACACCAAAACAATAATTGCTTTATTGTTTTACCTTAACTTCGCGGAATGGGATAAGCAAACTTCGTTCAAGTTTGGAGTCTAGACCCAGCAGTGTCGCTGCCCTTTTAAAATTGCGACTTGTTGCAGCCAAAGCATTCATGGTTAATACCAATTATTTTCTTCAATAACAAAATAGTGATCTCACAAAATAAGCTTTCCTTCCTCCAAAAGAATAGAGCGAAAAAATGAAGAACAAGCCCACGATGCCAAGTTTTCTGCAATAATCTGCCAATGTATAAAGTAATGGACGAAGATTACAGAGGAAACAATTTAAAAAGGGACAAGGAAGTCGAATCTATAAAGAAAGGGGGAATTTATAGAGTTGCAGAACGCAAAAAGGCTGAAGAAGTCTTTCAGTTGTGCGATATTAATTACACCTTCTTAAATAGATTTCCAAAAATGAAATAGTACCTTGTCAGGCCACGACACACCACATCCTCATCCACATCCAGCCTTTCCCTTTCCCCTCTACAACCAATTCTTAAGCCTCATCCGCTTAAAACTGCAGATCAGATGAAACATAAATTAAATTTAAAAATGCTAATTTTTTAGGAATTTATAAAATGAGTCCATCTGATCCATACTTCAAAAATCACCCAAAAATAATACTCAAAACGTTTCGTGCAAAAGATAAACATTCGAAATTCAATCTGGAGATTACAGAAAGGAAGCTGTATAGTTCCTGTAGGCCATTCCATTAGCTAGAATAATAAGAGACTCAAAAATTAACATACCCGCGTCAAGAATATCCTTCCTTATATCCGTAACGTGTAAGAATGGACGGAAAAATAGGAGATTTGTATGTCAGATACAGTGCGAAGGCTGATGAAATGATGGGCCCTGTTGTTATACGGCTAAAAACATGGCACCAGGAACAGGGTAATTTGTAGACGAATGGAATTTCTAGGGAGGTTTTAATAACGAATTTGAATCCGCTGATATATTGTGGGGTCCCGCGGATTCCAGACACTTTTTGCAGAGTCAGACGGGCCAGGCGGCTCCGTTTTGCCGCGGGCATGGCGAAATGCTTTCCCGATTAGTTGGAACAGTTGGTGCTGACATCTCGCTGATGTGGCACACCCATATACAGCACCATGTCTATCCTACTCGGGAAGGTGCATAAGTTATGTGGTGGATGGATGAATGAACCATTGTTTTTAATAATGTTTAGGAAGCTAAACAGCCTATTGGATCTATGGAGAGCAAGCAAATAGATAAGCATGCATAATTCAAAACATCACATAAGGTCTATCTAGCACCTAAAATGAATTAAGAAATCAATATCTCTTGTACATTATAAATATATTATAATAGATTTTTGGTGCATTTTAGGTTCTAGATAAATGTGCCTACTAAATTTGTTTTTCCTTTTAAATCTAGAATCTTTTATCGTATATTTTATCAAGTAATCTGTAACTCTTTTTATCTTTTCTTCTTCAAAATGATTACTCAAAATGTTCACAACTAGTGTCTCAACTCTTTTTATCTTTTCTTCTTCAAAATGATTACTCAAAATGTTCACAACTAGTGTCTCAACGTAATTGACTTGAATATACTTCTAAGTTGAACACTCCATGACGTGATGTCATTTTGTCTCCACCCCTTCTTCAGTGCAATAGCAACATCTCTTATATGTCACTCTTCTTTAGGTATCATGCATCTTTTGGTTTCACATCTAAGTTAATGCTAACTAGTCCTTATATGAGTGATTTACATTTTTGTTTTCCATTTAATTTTTATTCCTATGTAATTCTTTTGTATATGGTCATATGTGGGATTGAAATGTTTGATATAGTATTCATTTTTCCTCCAAGTTGTCATGTCCATGTGCTTTCTTTGAATTTTCCTTGCACATAGTTTTTTATTTCCCCATTGTTATTTGGCACCCTTTATGCTAATACCCCACTTATTCATTTGTTTGTTGGTTTATTTAGTCAATGTGTTCTTCCTTTTGTCTAATTTCTATTTTGCTATCATTTTTTGGGCAACAATGTAGCTTCATGTTCTCTAGTCTTCTTAGATAACTTAGTAACTGAAACATAGCGGATGCATCAATTGGAAAAGCCCCAACCTCAACCAAGACAATCTCATATGGAACATAGCTTTTAAACTTGAGGTTATTTGTGATTAAATATTTTTGTAATCTCTTTGTCTATCTCCACTTCATTGTTGAAGAGTTGTTACCTTAAAATTCACATATGTATAGTGCCATTGTAAGAACTAGAAGCCCAAAAAGAGTATTCTTAGTTTTTCAGTCCCATAGTTTAGCTTTTCTACATCTATTTTGTAACAAGTGTAAAGCTTTCCATCCTCCTTGTATCTTTTTTCCTCTATATGTTCCCTAGTCAAGCTTATTGTGGAAATCGAAGCCAAGGTAATTATATCCATTGAACACTTGCAAGGGGTTGTCTTCAAAAACAAATTCTCTATTAACCTTATTTATCTTCAAGGAAAGATTATAACCTTAGATTTGCCAGTGTCCGTCGGCATCCCCACCTCATGATAAAATAGCTCTAGCACTTTCAAGTGTTCCCTCAAATCATGTGTTATTTGTGTCATTAAAATAAGAACATTTGCATATAGAAGCAACTTTATTGCGTAGATGGTCAAGTAGGACCCCCTACCACCTAAATTATTTATTCATTCCTCTAATTTGTTAATGTACATCCCAAATAATAGGATATGTGGGCAACCCTACTTGACCCATCACTTTCAAAACATTATGTTAATCCTTGTTTGGATCATTTTTTTTATCAAGGCTTGGTCATACAACATGTGGACAACAACCCTATATTATTCTGGAATTTGCAATTATTCCAATCAACTCCACAATTTCTTCTAGGTATTATGTCAAAAGCTTTCTTTAAGACAATGAAACAGCAAAAGACCTCTCCTCCATGTTTATCTAAAACCTTCTCAATCAAGTGTTTGAGTGTAATGCAATGGTGGACAGTAGAATGCTTTGGCCTAAAGTCTACTTGTCTTTTTGATATCCTTCCCTCCTTTTCATCCCAAATTCTAATTCATCTTTATATCATGGTTGAGATTTCTAATCTTTAGTTCTTAGGTTTATGTTTGTTTTTTTATGAACATAGGTTATAAAATGCTAATTTAGATTGGCTTGGCAATTATTAAATATGCATGATTCATTTTTATTATGATGTTTAAAATGTTCGTTCATTATATTAGATAAACATTCTATAAGAGTTGTGTTGTGGATTAGGAGCTCCAAGCTTTAATTCTTAGTTTTATGCTTTATGATGAGCATTAGTTATAAAATCCTAATTTAGATTGGCTTGAAAATATTTGTATATACATGATATTTTTTATTATCACTTTTTAAATGTCCATTCATCATGGTAGATAAGCATTTTATGAAGAATTTTGTTTTGTTTGGATTGATGTAATTCATGATCACACGCTACCACCATCATATAGGAAAGCATGTGAAAAAGAGGCTAACTAATGCATGTTGTATATTAAGGTGGTAATATATCTATCTTGATATAATTAAAAGTGTATAAAATAGAAAATATTAGCACGTATAAAAAAAAACTAAAACTAAAAATTGTGTCTCTACAAAATGACACTTCATAGATAAAATTTGTAACTAAACACAAAATTGTCTAGATGATATTGAAAATATTGTCCTGAGAGTGTCCCTAAACTTCATTATATGTTTCTAATTTAAGATAATATATTAATTTATATTCATTTTGTGAATTTTTACTTTAAATTTGATAGGTGTATAATTGTGGCTATAACAATTATTTTATTTTGGGAGAAGTTAATGAAATAGGTATTTCAATGTAAAAGAGAAATCTAGATTAACATGTCTATTATTTGTTTTTATCGATAATGGTTTTTTGTATTGATATCAAAGAAAATTACATCATAATACTTTGCAAACATAAAAACTATCTTGTTGCATTAAGTTTTCGGGCATTTACCCATCATTTCTTGGCAATTTGATTTCATAATTGACTATAACCTACACATTCGGCTCTTACATCCATTACATTTATAATCATATTCCAAAAATAAATGTTTGGTCATTGTTAGCTTCCTCCTTCCATTCGCTCTGGTAATCTGCATTCTTGCTCTGTTTGGAACCAAATTCTTCAAAATTCTCTATGGATTCTTTAGAATCCACCATCCCTCCGTAGTTTCTCCATAGATACAAAAAATAAAAAGGAAAAATTCTTTACCTTCTCTGCTTACTCCATCAACTTTAAGGGCATGGCTCCTCCGCGCTTGTTACGTTGCCTGTGGGGCACCTTTTGAGCAAAAATTCCTTCAATATCCTTTGCTCGGTCTTCCTACCTCTCCAACTCTGTTTTTACCTTCTATCATCCTTCTTCTGCTCTGCGGAACATCAAGGTTTTGTCCACATTTTCTCTCCAGCGCAATAATGGAATGAGACCATATCTCCTCCCATCCTCCTCTTCCTCAAAACACTCTGAGAGGTCTGATCCTATCCTCAGGATTGCCCACTCCAAAATGGAGTCGAGTTGTCCCAAAACATCCTCCTCAAACATGGCTCGTGTTAGTTTCCCCACTTCATTTGCACTCCTCCGAATTTCCAAACCCCATGCTATAAAAATAGAGATGCAATCCAAGTTTGTTCGGCGCTTTATCTGCCTCTCTTGGAACTGTTCTCCAATCACCATGAGAACCGCCTCTGTCATTGCCTCTATCTTAACCTTGAGCAGACCTTGAATTCTCTCTCGGCTTGCAAGCCCTTTAAATGATTTCATCTATTTCTTCGTGTCTACGCTAAATTTGGCCTCTATTTTACTTTCCAATAACTCTGCTTTCTCTACAACTGCAACCCCAAATCACCAAATCCACTATTACTTTAAGTGGTTTCCTTCGACAATCTTTCTTTATACACTTTCAAAGCCTTTTTGCATGTCAATTAAAATCATGTCTAATGTCATTTCATTTAATGAGGATTGCATAATCCGTCCGGGGCCATTATAACACATCAATGTCCCATCCCATCCACCCACCTCGGGTAGTCATCTAACTTTGTGACATCATTCTTTCCTCTGTCAGTCGTCCTTTCAACCATCAGTTGATATGTGGGAAATTTCCTTTTATCATCTTCTCAAAATATTGCATTCATTCCTTTTATGTCACTTCATCATTAATCTTGAGAGTTCAAAAATTATCCAAAACAATATCATTGGATGTGTCAAATGTAAGAGCCCAATTTGCTATTATGTCTGCTTCCTTATTTCCCTCCCTTAGTGTGTGAGTGATTTTGAAATTTCTAAATTGATTTAAAACACTAAGCACCTCCCTCAAAACACTCTATAGTTGCCATGTATTTGAGTTGTTCAATTTGATCGCTTCAATAATCACCTTAAAATCTCCTTCAATATGCACTTAATGCAAACCAAGCATCCTCCCAAGTTTAACAGCAAGCAAAGCAGCTTTCACTTCAGCCATGTTATTGGTCCGAACTAGTAATTTCTTCGCTGCCATTGCTATAAAGTTTCCATTCGAGTCGCGGGCTATAACACCTGCTCCAGAGAATCCTGACTTACCTTTCGAATATCCATCAAAGTTTATCTTTACCCACCCAGGGTCCGGAGGAATCCATACTATATTTTTTATGCATGTCTTATCCTTCAGCATTATATTCCCATCATAATTATATCTTATTTTAATGCCAGGCCATGACATTTACACTGTCCTATCCCATAAGGAGAAAATTGAATTTGATTTTTTATAGCTTACCGTTGTGCTCATCACCTCCTCTATAGCCCCATCTATCCTTTGCAAAATCTGATTTGTTGTTTCTAACACATTCTGAAAAAATCCGTCTGTTTCTCTCTTTCCACAATTCCCATATCATTAACATATCTATTATGATGCCTATATAAAATATTTATTTTGAGCTCATCTCTCAATAATAGGTGTTGGATTAAGATAAAATGATTCACCCAAACTTCATGGTGGAAATAAATCAACAACCAAGTCAGGCTCAACACCTTTAGTGATCAAACCATGGGAAGTCATTAGTCTATAACTTCTCTCACAGGGACCTATTAGATTTAGAACAATGGGTTTTGAAATTGATACACGAACACAAGCTCCAACAACACATAATTGGTCCTAAGAAATAAAGAATAAAGGCTAGAGGCAAAGGTAAAGGAATTTATTTATGCTCTCAATGCCTTTTACACGATAGTGAAAAAAAAATGCAAGAAATTAGCAAATAATATGAAATTGTAGCAATGAAGCAAGTGATTAAGAAATGGAATTTAGCAATGACCACTTAACTAAGCAATATGAGCTAAAGATGATAAATTTCAACTATTAATGTCTCTAAATCTAAAAATTGTATGCAATTAAACTCATATTTGAACATCCAAATCATAAATTATGTAAGCTATGTTGGGTTCACCAAAATGAAGTGGCGAGGAAATTGGATGTGTTCACTAGTCTAAACATGAAAATTAGGAATCGTATCCAATCCCTCTAAATTTCAATGGAGCATTAATAAATTAGGCCCAACTTTAGTCCCTTAAGAGAGTTTGGCACATGGATTTTTTTTTAATATTAATAATTATGATACTAATTAGAAATGGTGAAATAACTAGGTAGATTCTAGGAAAATGACTAAAATTAGTATAAACAGTAAGCTACAAAATAATAATGCAAATTCAAAGACCAGAACTGGAAATGGGATGTAGGAAGGAAGATGTGTCTATAGTATAGGCTTGAAAGTATTGGTCTATATTAATAGGCGTCACTAACTTGAAGGTGCTTGAGTCAAGTTTTGTGAGTGGACTCTAGATCATGATGTTATATAGATTGCCCTCCCAAAATTTCAACGAAAACCGTCAATCACTAGAGTCCAGATTGACAGTGACCTTGGTTTTTTGCGAGTTCAAATTCCAGAACTATGTGTCTCGGTCTACTCTTTATCAATTTATAATTATTGTTCATTGCATCTATAATCTACACACATAAAAGAGGGAAAAAGTGTTAGGATTCATAGGGGCTTGTCTAATTCAAACCCTAACTAGGAATTATCCTAGACTAAAAAATGATGATTAAGAGAGCACCCTTAGGAGGGTAGAGGCAAGAAACATTAAAGAAATGCTAAATTGATAAATTATACATATTATATGATCTTCTTGCCTTGAATATTCATGAAGGGTTTATTTTTCTTGATCTAGGAGTTCATGCATTCCTTCACTCATGAAAGAAACACATAAACTTTATCATGGATGCTAACTTAATGCTTTACTTTAGATTTCTCATTTACAACCTTAAATGTGTTTGATTAGTTTTCTCAATTAGAGATGAATGATAGGAGTGATCACTTGTGGAAGAGATGATTGAGAGATGTTCAAATTATGGGTTGAGGGTTGTATTTATACTCAACCTCACGAAACATGTTGATAATTTTGAAGAAGGCTGACATTAGAAGTGGTTCCCACTCAACAACTTTAAGACTATTAGTGGTTCAATTTTGGGCCTAAAATGGTTGGACATTGGCGCCTTGTGTCATATTCCTATATTTTTGGCTTGAAATTAACTCAATGAGCTCAAGGTTGTGTTGGGCTTCGAAATTTGGCCATGGAATGAGCACAATAAATCATCTACTACGGGATTGAGGTGAAAACACCAACATGATTCCTAAATGAGTGTGAGATTATATGAGGATATAATTCATGACACTAAAAGAATGCAATTAACATGTGCACCCTTTATACATGGTCATAAAGAAGACAAATATAACATTGACATCTAACATACAGAAAATCAAATTTTGAAATATTTTAGTAGATTGTCTATGAAACAAATTTAATGAATATTGAGATATATGGGACCACCTACAAATATGCAAAAAATATTGAATATATGTTCAATATAAAATTAAATAGATATAAGTTGGAAAATAGCATATCCAAGAGGGGAGGTAGTAGAAAGTTTCTAGGAAATAATACCACCAACAAATTCTCTTCCCAATCATCAACACCAAACATTGGTGGTAGAAATACAATGAAGTACACAAGTATGTGGTGTACAATTCATTGATTTCTTGGCATAATATGAAAAAATCTAAAGATGCTAAAATATTGATGGCAAAGACTCGCCAAGTGGGGAAAAACATTATGCATTGTCTACAAACCATTTTAAGAAAAAAGATGACCAAAAATTCATTGACATAAACCCCTATGCCATGGTTATCATTACTAAAATTTTACCTCAAGAGTATTAATAATATCTATTTCAACCATATTTTTGGTGAATGGAAAGGTTCTACATTTAAATATTGAGAGTGAGAGTGAAATAAAATGCTTTCTACCAATGTTTTTAAGACACTAAATCTAAAAACAGGGATTCGCCCGAAATCATACTCTATAGGTCGAGTGAGCTAAGGGTGAGATATACATGTGAGAAAATAATGTTTCTTCTCTTATTTTATCAAATCATTTGAATATGAGGTCATCTATGTTGTAGCACCATTGGACATGTGTGATGCGTTGTGGGACAACCATGCATGTATCAACACATTATGCATATGAGTCTAGACCATGGAGTTTTATTGTCAAGTTGGGTGAATGAAAGTATCAGATACCTGAGGTAAGGCCTATAACACCTACGCATTTAATTAGTGCAAAATAATGTAGAGATTTGATTTCTCACGTTGGAGATTTTGTATTGCTAATGATTTGATGTGAGAAAGAAAGGGTATTCATAGGCAACAATAGTATCAAAATCAAAATAACCACCACCACTCTTAATGAAAAATAAATAGATCAAATACTGACAAAAGATAAAAATGTATTCACTTCACCAATAAGAGTTCTACTACACTGTTAGGTCAAAAATTCAATGGGCATAATTTTACAAATGTCATTACTAAATGGGCCAATATATACAAAATTAGTTCTAGACAATAATGAGATCATACGATATATTCAAGAGCTAATCTAAAACAACCACATTCAGCAATGTGCATTGTCAAGTATATAATTTTCATTGTTTTGGCCAAGAAAACAAATGGATTTGGTGGCTATGTATTTATTATTGAGCCTTAAACAAGATCACAATGAAAATAGGTATCCAATCCATCGTATCGATGATCTCTTGGACTAGATTAGGGAAGCTAATTATTTCACCAATATTAATTTGAAATCATGATACCACCAAGTGTCAATTGGCCCATCATAATTTTGGTAAATCGCCTATGAATTCAAAGAGGGACTATATGAATGGTTTGTAATGTATTTTGGGCTAAAAAACTCCCTACCTCTTCAATGAGGATAATTGATCATATACTCATGCCTTTCATTTATTATTTTTTGTGGTTGTCTATATGATATACTCATCTTTAGTAAGAAATGGGTTGAGCATTAATAACATATTGAAAAACTTCTCTCAACCTCACAACAACACAAACTCTATGCTACTAGAGAAAAGTGCTTATTTGGTATGAAAAGTGTTAAATATTAGGGTATATTATGGAAAGTGATGGTTTTCATGTTTGATCTAGAGGACTTAGGTGAATAGGAGATTCATATCACCCAAAAACAAGTTTTTGTGCTTGTGTTGAGTTGCACATTTTTGTTACAATTTTAGTTTTCCTTTTTTAATTTTATAATAGATTGACATTGTAAATTTTAGTGACAAAATATCCCATTATTGATTTGAATTTTTCTCGTCTCTTTCAAGTTGCATTTGTTTGATGTTTGGAAAATATTGGCATCCATGTAGAAAGTGTCTAGTGAACCAGCACTCAATTCATCTTCAATCTAAAAGTTACCAATAGCATGTGTGTTTCTATGAAATACCTAAGCTTATATATTTTATAAGGGCCCATAGAAAGAATGGCCACACAACTCAAAAAGATAATAAGACAACACCAATTAAAGACAAAAAGTGTTATGTTGGATTGGAAGAAGGGGGTGTGGAAGGTAGTGTTAGAGTAAAAAGGTATTTCCACTTATTAATTAAATCATTATTGATTTAACTATTAAGTCATTTTTTATCTCTAGTTCACTTAAGCTAAACTTTAGGTATATAATAATTAATTTTATTGTTAATTATTATCATGCAACCTAGGTTTCTCTACCTTCTGGTGTTCGATCTCCTTTATAAGGATTGATCTCTTTGTAATTATTAATTCTTTTGTAATTCCCTATATTCTCTCTTTGAATGAATATTTCATCTCTCAGATCATTATGAGTTGTGTCTCCATTCTTTTCTTTTGTGACAGGTATTTTGCATACAATGGATCTTGGTTATTGATTTCTTCAAATTCTAACATGGTATCAGAGCTCCAGATCTTCATGCCTGTATTCTCTTCATGAGAGATTTGGACTTGTTCTTCGAATCTGTGTTTTCAAGAGGTGTTTTGCTTAATATTTTTGTGGATCTGGGGGGATTTATTTTTCAGCACACTTTGGGCACAAACCGACCTCACGGTTGCATTCAGAAGGCCCAAAAACCCCTATTTTCATATAAGGCTCATCCAATTTTAACACAGTTGAAATCTGGGCCCTCTTTTTTGCATGCACGACCTTGGCACACTTTTTGAGGCAAAAAAAACCTCTATTTTCATGTCGCCTCGGTTTCCATGTTGCCTCAAAATTCACGCCACCAAACTGAAAAAATAAAATTAAAAAAATTGGTAAATCTGCCAAATTTGACCAAAAATTTAGTATTCTCACCAGTTTTGGAGGCATCGCCATATTTAGAGGAGCTTTGCCAGATTTAGTAGAGGTTTCTTGGAGTTCTTGTTTTGGAGCCCTCTTTAATTTTTTGCTCATATCTTGAGCAAACAGAAGCATTTTTGGGCAAACAAGATATCATCAAAAAGATGGCTTCGAGCCCGATCTGATTTTCCAGGTTAGGTTTTCTGATTTTGTTGTCTTACAGTTGTTTTTGTCAGTCAAAGTCAGGGTTTTTTTTCACTCTAAGATCCATATCTTTCTCATCTGGCCTCCAATTTCTAACTTCCGCACATCATTGGAAATTTGGTTATGTGCTCTTTCTTCTTGTATGGGTCTCATTTCCATAATCTACTCAAAGTACATTTTATTCATTTTTTTGCATTTTTGCAATATGGTGATTATCTTAGATGTTTGAGGTCCTGGGATCATTTTCATTGCATGGGATGACTCCTTTTTAGCTATTTCTCATGTTATTACAACTCTTTGTCCTTCCTGAGCATTGTAGACATCTGTTTCTGTAGCATTTCTTTTTTGCAAACGCACTGAGATAAAGTGTCATTTGAAGCATGCTTGGGATCTTGAACATCTTTGTGCCTGTTTGTACTCGTACTACATTATAAAGTGTCACGGGGGCTTTGATTTACCTTTTTCAAGTGAGTGTTCCTTCCACGACATTAGCCTCATGATGTGTGTTAAGAGAGTGTTTCCTCCCCAACACCATCATTTGTATGTGCTTGTACTTTCTATTGTGCTTTCTATGTTCCTAGTTCATCATACAGTTATTCTTGGCAGTCTGGTTCAGTATACCTGTCATGCCTCTCCCTACTCAGCATTATGGGGGGAATTTTGCATGTTGGCTCTAATGCTTCCTTGGTTCGATGGAATTTTCTATGTATTTAGTACGTGTTCCTACGTACTAGGAGGATACAGTGGCTAGGTACCTATGCATTTCGGTGAGATGGACCATTTACCATATGGACACTCTTTCATTCATGTTTTGGAGGCATCCTTCCATCTTTGATTGATCGGCTCTTCATACTTTGTTTATAGTATTCTCTACCTGATCATGTTCTATTACAGTGGAGGTTCGAGCAGTTATTCTTCGACAGTGTTTGCAGCTTCATGCTTCAGTGATGTTCTTCATGTTCTTCCTGTTAGAGTAATTTAGCAATTGCTCTTTAGTGCTTAAGTTTCACTTAGGCAGTTTCTTTAGTCTTAGGAAAGTTTCTATTTCCTAGCAGTTGCCCTTTTAGGGTTTCGGCATCCTTTATAAGGATTGTCCGCTTTGTAATTCATATGGAGATCAGTTTGTAATCTTTATTGTGTTAATAGAAATTATTTCTGTCACAATGGATTTGGGTTCTCTTTCATTTTGGCCGCCATAGCTTTCTGAATACTTCTATCCTCTTTCTGTCTTCTTCTTCTGTGTAACAGCTTTGCATGCAGGTGATCTTGGTTGAATTGCGTTTCAGCAATCTCAACATGGTATCAGAGCCATCTTGCTGCCGGCTGTTCGAGTTCTTGTGAAGCGTTCGAGGGTTTGGAGGTTTCTCTGGCTTTTCCGGCTTTTGTCTCTGGTTCTGGGGG
>MU224127.1:556212-589200 GCA_018584345.1 Thuja plicata
GCGTGTGTGTGCATGTGCGTGTGCATGTGCGTGTGCATGTGTGTGTGTGTGTGTGCGTGTGCGTGTGCATACATACATACATACATAGTCTTAAATTAAAAATTAATAGAGATGACTTTTTGAGGCATCATCTCTTGACAAGTTTTCTATACTTTGATGCGTGAAATATAATGTCTTTAAATTGACAAATTTATATGTACATAATAATTATTATATTGTAAAATATAACCTAACTTTGGAAAAAGACAAAGACCATAACTTTACTTTCAACTTTTTGTCTTCCTTTTAAGTGTTGAATTTAGAGAGGATTCTTTGTTGGTTACAATTTAAATTACAAGAATATTAAACTAAACTATAATCATAAACCTAAAAATAATAATACTTCTCAATTTTATATATAATCTTATTTTGGAAATGAATAAAAATGACTTTAGGAGGCATACATTTCTTGACGGATTTTCCATATTTTGATGTGTGAGATATAATGTCTTTAAATTGACAAATTTATATGTATCTAATAAATTCTAAAATTGTAAAATATAACTTAGCTTTAAAAAGAGACAGATCCCATCAAATTCTAAATTCTTTTCACCTTCTTTATTGATTATCTTTGACTAATAGTGACAAATTAAATTATAAGAATATTAAACTAAACTATAATTAGAAACCTAAAACTAATAATACTTCTAAACGATATCATTCTAATTATTAATTAAAGTCATGACTCTATACGTGTGTATGTGTGTGTATGCATACACATACACATACACTTATACATATATATACATACATACACACATATGCACACACATATGTATAAGTGTGTCTGTGTGTGTATATGTATGTATGTATGCATGTATGTATGTATACATATACCTATACATATAGACACACACAAATATATATATATATATATATATAATCTTATTTTGGAAATGAATAGAGATGACTTTTGGAGGCGTACATTTCTTGATGAATTTTTCATATTTTGATATGTAAAATATAATATCTTCAAATTAATGAATTTATATGTATGTAATAGATTCTTAAATAGTAAAATATAACCTAACTTTAAAAAGAAAAAGACCATCAAATTCTAATGTGGTTTTCAACTTTAGACCTTTTTAAGTGGTGAAATTTAGAGAGGATTCTTTGTTGATTTTTTTTTCTATTAAATATATTGGAGACAAAATATAGAGATAATAGTTCCAAGATAGGCTTGTAGACCACTGCATCTCAACACTATAACAAGATGTGCAGTACATATTGTTTGCACTTACATCAATTCAGTATGGACTTTATACAACAACTCACATAGGTACATATGTCATGATTACAAACTGCTATTAGAAAAGGTCAAAAAGATGTCCAAAAAACAAAACTACTTTTTGCCTGTAGCAGACTGTAATAGAGTCTATCAATGTCTATGTCATGCCCTCTAATAAGAAGCCTCCAGGTCACTGTCATCACCCTTTATTTTCACCCATGCGGTCCATCCTAACCTCCCCTCCATCCATTTTAGCTCTTTCTCCTATCGAATGTGCATAGTGTCGGGATGAGAGATAATCTTTGCAACTAATATATCATCCTCTAGAATGGTTGCCAATGGAACTACAAAAATGGGTACATCAACTTTTTATTCTTTGACCCTTAGTTTCTGAGCCCAGCCATAAAATTATGAAGTGCAGTCTCATATGATCTCCTCACTACACTACTTCTGCTACATGTGTGCCCATGTGATATTTTCGATTTGAAATCTCTTTTTGTTTCATCTTGGACCAGGTCCTAAAACTTCTTCCTAGATATACTCATGGTGATTGTCACTTGCATATGAACATCATAAAAGATGATTCTCTTGAGAGACTCTATAAGTGTCCTAGCCCTACAATATCGTCATTCCTATGTTTCCATATAATCAATAGAATATTAATGCAAATAATATACCAGAAGAGGTTGCAATCTTTCTCAAGGTTTTTGATACATCAAGAGAGAATGACACAAATAATCATGTTTTCATTAGTAGAAATGCCAAACATGCACCAAATCTCTTTAGAAAAAAGACATTCAAAGAACAAAAGGAGGGTGGTCTTAGGAAATTTCCATATAGAACACAAGTTACAGTCCCCATAAGGTTTCTTGAGAGGCAACCTATGTAAAAGAGGTCACCAAAGGAAACATTTCTCCTTGGGTTCACCTGGCCTACCCCAAAGCCCATCACAAAGTTTTCTCCAAAAGGTAGCAAGGAGAATAAGGTGCCAAAAAATGTTAAGGTGGGTTAATATTTCATCCTTTCTAGAGAGAAGTGCATAAATATATTTATCTTTGGCAGCATGCAGTGGGGAACCATCTATCCACTTTAAGGATGTCTAGCAAACTGGGTCAAGGACTTTGGGAAGAGAAAAGGGTGAACATGCCTATCTTACCAATGAGTATGTCATCACCTGAGAGGGAGGCACATCATATTTAGAGAAAATATCATACCAAGAAATGAGATGTTCCTCTTTTATAATCTCCTTAATTAACTGAATGCCTTTTGCAGCCCACACTTTAGCAGAGCACCCTTGCATCAAGGTAAGAGGTTTATCTTTGTACAATAGATTCCACCATATGGATCTCTTACTATTGACCTTTTTATCATATGTTATAACACCATTTTTGGATATAAGATGCCTAACATGCTCCCATGTTTTTTATATTAATTTGAAAATAACAGATCTTGCAGGTGCAACTAGGAATTTCCCAGCTACCAAATCACAGAAAGGCAAGGCCTTCCAAGTCGATCCCCTCTTGGAACCAATTTAGATATATTAATCTAGACCAAAAATTTCCATGGTTCATCACCATCAAGAGCCCTTAAAAATTTATTTAGCATCCAATGAGATCACCTACAACCTTAAGTTCTTTACATCTATATATCCTCTAGATTTTGACATTTTGTACCACTGCCCTTTAATATTGTCTTCGACATCATACCATAGATAATTTTGATGTATAAGATCTGATAATTTCTAAACATCCATGTGGAATATTAGTATATATTATATGATGAAAGAATCTTCTATCAAACCTGGCATCTTCCTGTCATAGATAGACAATGTATTATTCCACTTCCTAATATTTTATCAAATTTGGATTTTACCCACTCCCACATCTCTCTGAGATTAGGGGAGATGGAGAATGGGATCCCGGGATACCTAACTGAATGGTTCTCCTCCTCCCCCCCCCCAACATTAAAGGAAAATCGCTAAACCAACTTGGGGGCGTTCTTCCCAGCCCAACATGATGGACTTGGGTAAGGACACCTTACTACTAGATGTAACATAGAAGAGGTCTAGTTTCCTCATTAAGACACACATATTGTCTTCCTCTAATTGAATCAAATTGGTTGTATCATCAGCAAGTTGGACATTGAGTGTGGCATCACCATTAAGGAGCATGAAACCTCTAACACTAGAAAAAAGTGAGTTATCCCTCAAGATTTAGTAGAGGGCATCTACTACAATTACAAATAAATTAGGAGCAAGGGAAAACAATTGATGGATAGATCTAGAAATAAAAAAACTACTCTCTAATTTGGCTCCATTCACATTAATACAGACCCTAAAATCTGTCATGAGTACTCTAACCATATTGCAAAAGTTGGGTGGGAAACCCAGACTGTTCAACATTGTAAGTATGAACCTCCACTCTACTCTATAATATACTTTCTCAAAGTATAGTAGCATCATGGACACTCTTTTGTTATGTTCTCTAGACCAGTTCATTGCCTCCCAACATGTAAGAATATTTTCTAGGATATATCTCCCCTTAACAGAGCTTGTTTGGGTAGGGGAAACAATCTTAGGCAGGACCTCCTCCAATTTCTTGTCTATTAATTTAGCCAAATTTTTATAGGAGCCATTAAGGAGTGTAATAGGCCTCCAATTCTTGATAAGAGATGTGTCACTATCTTTTGGTATCAATTTAATAAACCCAATTTTGATCTCCATCCCCAAAGAGACATTTGCAATAGCTTTATTGTATAGTTGAAGGAGGTCCTTCTTAATCCAAGGTTCATTTTTTTAAAAGAATTCAATAGGAAATCCATATAGCCTGGGTGCCTTGTAATTGCTCAAAGATTGAATAGCATTGTGAATTTCCTCAACAGGAAGCTCCTTGTCTAATTTTGTAGAATCTTCTATATCAATATTTTTAGGATTAATGTTACTTATGCTACCTCTAGTTCTCTCCATTTCTTGTCTACAATCTTCTAAGGTGAATATATTTTGATAGAATCGGGTGAGTGCTTTAAGAATATCTGCCTAGTTTGAAAATTTTACCCCACACTCCCATATACTATCAAAAAAAATTTTATCCTCTTTGATCTTGAGCATCTAGAAGAAAAACTTTGACCCTTTGTCTCTGTGCTCCAACCAGTTGATCTTAGCACTAGTTTTTATCCCTTGTATTTTGATGTTTTGTATTCTTCTTAGTTCATCCTTAGAAACTCTGAGTGCATTAGCAACTTCTAGGTTACTAGAATCAACTTGGAGAGCATCCTCAGCTTTAACCAGACTATCATGGAGTTCAGATTATTCTCTCCTAGCATCCTTAGCCATTTTCTTACCAATTGTTCGGAACAAGGTCTTCTAACTTAATACATTTCTATTCCATCTATCCACAACACTCCCGTCACATAAATTTCTCAGATTGAACTATCTTATAATAAAGGTGACATACATGATTCCTTCATCTTCTAAAATCCTAACATTGAAAGAAAATCCTAACCTAGGGAACAAGGGAGGTACTAGAGATACAAAAGATTTCTTGTATGATGTGGTTATCAAAAATAGTGTAAGGGATGAATTTCACAGAGCACAACCTGTCATCTTTAATATCCTTAAATAAGTCCTTATTGACATTAAATATGTCTATTATGTTATAAATAATCGTGCTCCCTTGTTGGCAATTACACCAGGTATACCAAATGTCCTCGTGGTCATGTTTATTCTCAACAAGAGGGTCGAAAAGTCTCATCTTGTTGATCATCCATGACCAATAGAATTTCTCATTAGGCTTTCTTTCATTCAAACTTATTTTCTCCAATTTTATCTTGAGGATGCTCAATCACGTAAATCCCCTCATACTAACTAGGGAACCTCTTCCATTCGAACCATCCACTTCTATAGTTATAAAATTTCCCTATGTTTGTTGGGAGCATAGACAAAAGAGATCCCAAATTTCAAATCTTTATACTAAATTATGACCCTCACAAATATATTACATGGGGAAACTCCCCATCTAGAGATGAACTTACTCCATTTATTACTAATTAAAATGAATCCCCACCATTGCCCTAGCGTGTTTGGTGACAAAGTGGTTTGCATCTCTCCCTATGCATTTTAGGTTAAGCTCTAAAAAGAATAGAACAACTTTAATCTCTCGCAGCATGAGGATATTAGTCTTCTTCATATTTAGGAACCTTTTGAGAATATAATTCCTATCTGAGGATTCCAACCCCTAGACATTCTACGACACATAGTTTAGATCCATCAGATTCATGGGGTAGTATCCAATGGTTCCCTAAACCTTCGATAACATTTAGGGAAAAGTCTTTTAGGGATAGTACTCTCCTTTTTTGAGACAGAGCCACAGGGTCTGCCTCTTTTCTATTTAAACACAAAGACCAGATATGCCTTTATTGGTGCAGACTCAACTTTATTTCCTTTTGACTTGTTTTTCTCTTTATTTTTCTTATTCTTAGCATGTCTTTTTCCAATTTCCAACATGGACTCATCAATAAAATCTAAGGAGGTTGGGCTTGTGTATGGGATAATGGCCTAGTTCTCCTCGTCTTCCAGGTTTCCCAAATCTGAGGGTTTTCCTCTAATTTTTACTACAGTATCCATATTCAGGATCCTATCATCCTTACAGAGGACTGTATTATAGCCTTGGGAACTAAGATCAACAATATTTATAGTCTTGTAAGGCCACCTAAAGGAGGGGGTACCTTAATTAGCAGCAATAAGAAGAATGTCAATGAGAGGTATAGTAGGCTTGTTAGCTTTTTTATGCCAAAAATATCCTCATTTGTGTCAACCACCACACTATCAGGGAGCTTAGATACAATCAAGGGTGTTACCTGGGAAAACACCCTCTAGGAGGTAGATCCATAAAACTATCACTATTAGAGACCTTAGTCTCTAAGGTTCCAATTAGATCTTTACAACAGTTAGTGTCTTAGGACTTGCCCATCTTGATATTGGGTGTATTAGCAATAGAAGAGTTGTTCCCATATAAAAAAACTATCCTCAATTATCTTTCTGATATTATCAATGTTTCTCAACTTTTGTAGGGTGAGCTACTGAGCATTTAGGATTTTGTGTTTTGGGGGAACTAAAGATATAGAAAGTGCAAAGGGACCACTAAGGACACGAGGGGACCCAGAAGCCTCGTGAATAGATCCAGGAGAGGAGGGTGAGGCCGACGAGGAAGGGGGGAAACAACTTCATGGAGGATTGACAAGGGCTAGGAGCACCAATGGAGATGAGATTTGGGGGGTGGGAATGAAGGTATAGTTGGAGGACCAAGAGGGTTTATCAATGAGAGTAGCAATCGTTTTGACCTTAGGGTTAGGGTTGACACCCTTTTTGTTTTTCATTAGAGGGAAATTTCTCCTTAAGTGTCCCTTCATTCTGCAAAGGAAACAAGCATTAATGTCATTCTACTGAGCAGGCCACGGTGTCATCCACAAGATCAAATACAATCTCTCCTGGCATATCAAATCTAGGGTTGACTGAGATTAACAATCTAGCATCTAGGTGGGGGAGAAAACCATGTAAGACATCCATTCATAGGACGTTGCTAATCGCTTATAGGGGCGCAATAGGAACAAAAATTCAAAGATACAAGGGGATATTGTAAACAATAATCCACCTAGGAGAGGACAAGGCCAAGATTTCTTGATTGTTGGAATCAGGAGACCAATGGAGGGCCCTGGAATACCCAACACCAATATTTGAGTATTGTCTCTTTACCACTTCTTTTTTCCACCAAGGGTCTGATAAAATAATAATGAAAAGCCCCTTTTGAATGATCCAACAAATTGAATAATGGAGCCCTAGCTCTTTCCCCCAAACATTTTGTAACCAATTATTCAGATACGTGCAGGAAGGAATTTTATTAAGGTTTAGGGTAGCAAGGAAGATTGTCGTCTCTTGTAATCTACTCTTTTCATAAGAAAATGCATTAGACATAGGAACATTAGGCTTAACAATGAGTTTAATTGCAGAGGGGCACTTACATTCGTTGCGACTGGTGTCTCCATCATTGTTGTTTTGTTGCAAAGGGAAAAATTAGGTAGCTTCGAGTATTCTTCTAGTAGCAGCAACTGCTTCTACTAAACTATAATAAAAAAACATAAAACTAACAAATACACACACACATACGCTTTTCAAAGTATATATTTCTTAAGTAGGAGATATTTTCCACGAGTCAAATTGTGATATTACTAGTAAGATTCAACTGTGTAACTTTTGAGTCAAACTCATTGACCCATATTTCTTGACGAGTTTTCTATATTTTGATGTGTGAAATATAATGTCTTTAAATTAATGAATACGTGTGTACCTAATAAATTCTTAAATTATAAAATATAACTTAACTTAAAAAGACAAAGACCATCAAATTCTAACTCTGCTTTCAACTTCCCACTTGCTTTTTAAGTGTTGAAATTTAGATAGGATTCTTTGTTGATTATCTTTGATTAATATTGTCAAATTAAATAACAAGAATGTTAAACTAAACTACAATCTAAAATCTAAAATTAATAGTACTTCTGAACTTTCAGATATTATTCTAAATTATTAGTTCAAGTCATGTATATATCTTATTTTAGAAATGAATAAAGATGACTTGAGGAGGCATACATTTCTTGATGAGTTTTCTATGTTGTAATGCGTGAATATAAAGTCTGTAAACCAATGAATATATACATATCTATCAAATTCTTAAATTGTAAACTATAATTTACAAGACAAAGACCAATCAATTCTAATAATACTTCTAAATAAATGAAACCATTCTAAATTATTAATTAAAACCATCATAATTCCCAGTCCATTATAAATATTTACAATCTTAAACTAAAAACAAAGCAATCACTACTTATTTATTGTGATTGTTAATATAGGATATTGGTTCCAAAAAAAAGAGTGAATCACACTTGAAAATTATAATAAACTATTTTATAAAATAATAATAATAACAAGTTTAAACCTAAAGAAGCTTAGGTGCACAAATTATTGCTTAAGTTTACATAGTGCTTTATGTATTTCATACCACTTGTATGGTTAGGCTTACGTATCAATATAAAGTATCTTATTATTATAAGAACTTATTTTCGTATTGACTATTGAAATGGAGTACATTAAATGTATGTGGATGGAAATAAAGGGATAGATAGCATATTTCAATACTTTTTCGTAAAGCTACATAACTATAATTATAGAATTATTAGTTGATGCAAAGAAATGTAGTTTTTGCTTGTTCCACGTTAAACATGTGATTTTATATAATTATAGAATTATTAGAATAAGCTTAGTGCCTATCATCTCACATGACATGTTTTGGCTATATATGCAAGTATATTAAATTTTAGTGGTGATATATAGGTTAGTTTTTTAGGTAATATATTTTAGTCAAAGTATGATTTGTAAACATATGCTTTCTTGCAATCTTGTAAGTTGTTATATCTGATAGAGATGAGAGATGATATCTATGAAATTTAATAATTTCAAAAAAAAAAAAAAAGAGAGGTTGACTTGGAGAAGATTTATGTCGTGGGTTATTTTTAAGTATTTTTTTAATTCTCTGTCTTATAGGAGGGAACGAATGTTTTTGGTTGAACTTTTGTGATTAATTTGTGCAAGTCAATGATATTTTTTTACATTTTCTTATAATTTATAATATTTATATTTTATAAACAACATTTTAAATATATTTTTTTGTACTTTTTTCTGATTGGCTCATTCTATTTTTCCTAGTGGTTTTATTTGTTTTAATTATAAAAAATAGTAAAATAAAAAAGTGTCGATGAGAATGTTTTCACTCATTAATTTTTATTTTCCTTGAATTTTTCATTCTTCGTAGCTTTGAGACAATGAAGCTTCCAAACAAAAAGCTACAAATATTATAGTAACCTTATCCTTAAGTCATTTCACTAAGGTTTGATTGAGATTCGTCAGTCTCCATTTCCCCTTGTTCAAACCAAATTCTTTTCTACAAGATTCGCTAGCCCTATTGTCAAGCCTAGGAGAGCTAAAACCCCCTAAAATTGCTTTGTTTGTCATAGAAGAAAATAATTGACAAGGCGATGTTGAATATGCAAGACAACTGGGGGGCGAATCAGTTGCCCACAAAATATTTAATCCTTAATATAACTTCAATTAATTCCATCAAACTTACTTTAAACCTTAATAACAAAAAGATGTAAACATGGAAGCACAATAATCACCAGACACATGAAACACCAGATTTATGTGGAAAACCTTGTTAAGGGAAAAACCACAAAGAAGATTATTCTCAAATATATAAACACATGTTAGGGTCACCCCGGTTAAGGTAATTTTTATAGAGAATGGCTCTTTGCCAGAGGCTCACTACTCGAACAAGAGGGCTCATTGCCCAAAAGAAGAAGGATGAAAAAGAATAGACCCACCACTAATGCACAATAGCAACACAACCAACTGATTTGTAGATACCTTTGGCTCACTGCTTCCAGTAGCTAACAAATGAATATTCGCTTTATCTTCTAACACTCCTCACACCAACTTAAACATCCAGCCAAACAAATCCTCTTTCATGCATCTTCTTTGTATAGGTACACACTTGGAAAAAAATTACACAAGTATATACAAATGACACACTCTTTCCATTATGTTTTAACTCTTATTTATACCAATCCATAGCTTGTGAAGTCTCCCCATAATGGTTAGGCAAGTAGTCGAATATAATTTGAATTAGGTTAACACTAATCATTCACACTGTGGGGGGAATAAGAACTAGACCACACTGCATCATATCTGGGAACAAAATTATCCCCATACACATTACAATCCATTTGCATTCACCAAGACAAAAATTTAAGTGTAAACAAAGGTAAGGTCGTCCAAACCTAGAACATGTACACCATCCAACTTTGAAACCAAGTATTCAAATTAGAACATCTTGTGCCATCTAAAATGAATTAAGCTAAGGATATTAATAACTCATTTCAAAAAATGCACCAATAAAAACCAACATGCGAAGAAATGTGAAGCATGCATTTTACACAGAGACCACAATCAGTCACAACTATGCCAAGTCCAATGTAAACCATGAAACCTTGAAATAAACATCTCCAAATAGTCCTCAATGACATACCAAAAGATTGGCAACAGATTTATAACAAATAGGATATGTAGACCAAAATAGTCAACATAGGTTCCACAAAAAGTAGATAAAGCAAGTTGAAATTAATGATGACCAAAACAACTCATAAATCACTTGTCCAACTCATTCTGCTCAATTCTGCAACAATCTCCCCTCTATCATTTATGTCGACACACCAACAACAAACATCTATATAGATACCTTTAATCAAACCAACAACTTTCTAACAACTCTACAATTTTTCAACAACTCTCCCCCTTAACAACAATGACAAAGGCCAAAGATGCAAACATGTCACTCATTTTCCTTAGTTCCCCTTGAGATATACAAATCATCTCACAATAATACACAACTCCCACTAAGAAGTATCCAAGATCATTATTCCAGACAAACAATATGCATGAAACTTACTAGACTAATGCACATCCATATGCATCTAACTCTGATAAGGAGGGGTAGTCACCCCTAATTTATCTTTGAGATACTCAAAAGTATCCTTAGACAGTGCCTTGGTAAATATGTTAGTAATTTGTTCCTTTATAGGCACATAATCAAGCTTCACCTCATGCTCCGAAACCTTTTCTCTCAAAAAGTGATCCAAATAGAAATATGTTTCATTCTCGAATGTATTACTAGATTCTTTGAAATATTTATAGAACTGGTATTATCACATAGAATAGAAATACGTTCTTCAAAAAAAATCCAATGTCTTTCAAAGCCTATTTCATCCACACTACATGAGTGCAACATGAAGCAGGAGTAATGTATTCATCTTTAACAGTAGATAGAGACGTAGAATCATGTTTCTTACTTAATTGATCTAGGTCCAAGAAAGAATGTGCCTTCACTAGTACTCTTCCTTTCATAAAAATATCTAGCCGAATTGGTATTTATATAATTCATCAATGTGAAGTTTGATGTTTGATGTTTTTGGCTACCATACTCTAAAATCTTCAATCCCTTTCAAATATATAAACATTCTTTTACAACTACAACATGAGATTCTTTGGGATCTTGTTGAAATCTGGCGAAAAGATAAACAACATGCATAATATATGGTCTAGTAGTAGTCAAGTGTAACACTTCCAATCATTGGTCTATATTTTATTTCATCAACCTTGTAGATTCGTCATCTTTTCTCAAATTACAACTAGTATCCATAGGTGTACATATCATTTTAGCATTTTCCATTCCAAACATTTTCAACATTTCCTTCACATACTTTGATTATGAAATGAAGATACCTTCACTCTTTTGATTAACTTGTAAACCCAAAAAGAAGTTCATTTCTCCAATCATGGACATTTAAAATTCTTTTTGCATTTCCTCGACAAATTTCTTACACATATCATTGTTGCCTCCAAATATTATATCATTAACATAAATGACCATAATAAAGATATCGTTAATTCAACTTTAAAATATAGATTACTATTAGCAACACCATTTTGAAATCCTTGCCTCAACAAATACTTGTCGAGTCTTGCATACCAAGCTCTGGGAGCTTGCTTCATCCCATATAAAGCCTTTTTCAATCTACAAACAATGTATAGATCTTCAAAAAGCTTGAAGCCTTCTAATTGTTATATGTACACTTCTTTTAGTTCTCCATTCAAAAATATAGATTTCACATTCATATGATATATTTTGAAGTCCTTATATGTCACAAAAGCTAAAAACATTCTAATAGTTTCCATTCTTTCCACAAGAGCATAATGTTAGGGTTTAGGTAGATATGAGCAATAAACAATATTAGCATAATGCAAAAAATTAAGAGAATACTAAAAAACAATAACAAAAAGATTTAATGTGGTTCACCCTGTTGGAATAATGGGATGGTGTGTACTGAGAGGGGAGGGGTGAATCAGTATCCTTAAAAATTTTTAATCAATTATCCTTTAGTAATCTTTTCTTGCATTATCAACCATCTTGTTTTTCTACCTTATGCATGTAATATCATAACATAAATGTAACTGCATGTAAACATTCATAGAAACATTCATGAAACTTAGTTACACACAACACAAGAATTGGTAACACAGAAATTATGGTGGGGATGAAACCCACAAAGCTTCACTAGCTACATAATGGAAGGTGTCGGTTAAGGCTACAAGTGTGATCACTTCTGATGATCTTACCCTGTTAGGGGTAACATTTTAGACTTGTTAGGTCTACTCGGTTAATAGATTTTAACAACACTATTAAGTGTGCACTCGGTTAAAGATTAACAATAAGACTCTTAAGTCCACCTTCTTAAATGTTTTCTTCTATTTGCTACAATTGTTAGAGAGTAGTCAAAATACTTATGACCTGATAGTATGCAATCTTAAATTCCCGAATACAGATCCTTTAAGTTCACAAAATGTATGTATCACCTATAGTGATAGAGAATACTTATGTTCTACTCGGTAGCCTTGAATCTTAGTTCTCCATAACCAAATTCTTTCTTTTGTGTCCTTCTACATGAAACTCTTTGTCTGATCCATAGATTTCCTCTGCGGCTACAATCATCATCATCTTGATTGATTACTACATCTATTTATGCAATGTATTGACCTAATTAGGTTTCACGCTTTACAATAAAAACTCTATGATCAAAGGTTTACAACTTGACCTTGATCTCCTAGTTTGCATGTTTACAATCAGTTATACTGATTAAAACTATTACATATGCTTTTCTTGATCCTCAAGAAATGGTTTTACAGCTAAGCACAAAGCTATTTTTAAGACTGAAGTGCTTTAGGTGACGTGTAGATTGAGATCCACTTTTCTCAGAAATAAAACTTTCTCTCGGTAGACTGGTGCTCAGTATGCTCTATAGTCTGTGTTCTTGGTTTACTCTGTGAATTGTCTCTCGATTTAATTGTCTGTCGGTGATAGTATGATTTTGATGTTCACTGTGCTTGTATGTTTCGGTGACCTTTGCACTTAACTGTTTCGGTGACCATTGTGTTTATCTAAATGTTGTCACTCGGTGATCATGTAACTGATAATCCAAAAATGATTTCCTTGTATACTAATGACAAATTATTATCCTTTAGTATTATAAATCTCCCCCTTTGGCATTAGTATCAGAAACTGATATGTTCAGTATATACACCAAGTGTTTACCTTGTCAATGACTCCCCCTATGTGCATGCCTCGGTATAGTGTATGTACATGTATCCTCCTTTGTGTATTTCTCTCTTTGGCATGTTTTCCCCATTTTCTAAGGTATATACATTATCTCCATTTTTTATGTATACATATATTTTTCCCCTTTACATATGTTTTCCCCCTTTACATATGTTTTCCCCCTTTTTTAAAAATAATGACAATGGTGTAATACTTACAGCTTGTCAAATATGTGGGCATGGGATTTTTGAATATCTGTCATCTGCTGCTCCCATTTCTCCTCGAGGTGTTCAAGGGTCATGTGTGCCAAAGTGATTATGGCGTGCATGTCACATATACTCTTGGTAACTGACATCTCTGGGGTGGAAAATAATGCTTTTTCCAAAGTCATGTGTTTCAACAACAATGTGAGATTCAGGAGTAACATAGCTTGAAGCTCGGTTACCTCATCCTTAATTTTGCTTTCAGCCTTTTTTAGCTCTGGTCTCAATCATTTTGATTCTACAATCTTCTCATAATACAATTGGAATGCATTTTCCTTAGTTGTGAGACTTTGTGCACTAGCTTTAAGATCTTCATCTATTTTAGCTATCTTTTCACTATGCTTGGTAGTGATATTCTCTAGTGTGCACAACTTTTGAACTAAGTTGACTACTTCTGATAGTATTGGTTCCAATGTAGCAACTAGCTCATAAAGTTTTACCTTGTTTTCTGCCACTTCTTGGTTGATATTCTTTGTAAGCTTGTATTGACACTTTTCTTCTGCATGTTCTTCAATCACCTTGTCAGCTTCCACAATCTGTGATGTAATGGCCTCAATGAGAACTACTAATTGAAAAAGTATAGGTGCATTTTAATCAATTTGAGTGTCAGGTACTATCTGCAATAATATTTCCTTTGTATTATCCAGGATGGGAATTTTTGTGCTCCTTTTTGAGCTTGTCTTGTATTGCCTTCCTCTTGCAAATTTCACCATACTTGGTCAGTGACTCAGGATCCAGTGTCCTTGGATCACAGTCGGGTATGTCAATGATTTCTTCAAGTGTGACCAGTGCTTTTCTTTTCTTCTTCTTCTTTGAAATTGTATTAGAGGCAGGGGAATGAATAATTATGGCAAGGGCCTTCTCTTTCTCTGTTGATTTTGTTGAATGCTCAGGAGGTGTGGTGCCTTTGATATTATGCTCAGTATTAACATGTTGGTCAGTAGTAGACGTCTCTACATCAACCTTTTCTTTATCTGTAGCCTTGTCTTATTTGGTGTTCTTGTCAGTGGCATCACTTGGTTTCTCCTCCCCACTTGCATCTTTCTTCTCCTCATTTGTATCCTTTTCTCCCCATGGTCATCACCTTTATTCTCTAGTATGTTTCCATCAGGATCGGATGTCTTTTCATTTTCTTCAGTAATTATATTAATAGCTTGTATCAATAAAGGCATGTAACCTGGTACATTTTCCTATGTAACATCCATTGTATCCTTTTCCTTTGCTTTCTCAGTGGCATCATTTACAACTTCATCATTCTTGGGATCATCATCAAAATCAATTTGAGTTATATCTTTGATTGTGGTATCTAGTGTTTCCCCTAATGATTGTAATATCTGAGGTATGTCATCCATGGCTTCACTTGCCTCTGTTGTCAAATATATAGGATTGACATCCTCAGTGTCATTTATGAAGATATGTTCTGAGCTCGGTGTGGCCTCTTTCTCTTTATAGTGAGGTGTCTCGGTAAGAGCTAGTACCTTCTTGGGGGCATTGAATATTTTATTCCAAATCTCATTGCTTTCTTTGTCAAGATCTTCTAATATGCCATCGAGTACTTTGTATGCTCTCATCTTTGCTGAAAATTTATTTGCATGCTCCTTTATTGTTGAATCAATTTCTTCAACTATTGACTCGGGTTGCATGAGTGTAACTAGGGATCTTTCCCTTATCTGTTTTTCTGTGTGCAGTGCATAAGTCCACCTTGCTGATATTTTGTCATTAAGCTCTTGTGGCATATTCTTGTTGAGTTGTATTGGTACATACTTGTATGCAACCATTACCTTAATTATGGCTTCTTTTATCTTATTATGATCTTCGGGAGACAAGGTTAGTCATTGTCTAATCTTGCGATGTGATATTCTCCCTGTGTTGATGATTGACTTTGCAGCTTCATCAACTATTTTAGGAATTTTGAACTTTTCAGTTTGGAGTCCTTGTTCTCTCTCATCATGTTCAATGTCATCCTTTTTCTCTTTTCCTCTTATGTATTTCCTTCTTTTTCTTGGTGTTGATGGCCCGGTTTGAGGCTTTCTTTTCTGATAAGTCCTTACGGTGCCTTTCTTTACCGGTGATGAGTCTAATTCTTTTGTTGTTTGGCTTCTAGTCCTTGATGCAGCTGTTACATTTGTAACCTTTTCCTTCTTGGCTGGTGGTGCATCTGATTTAGTAGACTCTGAATCCGTTATCTCTTTACCTTCACTGACAGGTGACTGTCCCTCGGTGACATCTTGTTTTGATTCTTCATCATTTACCGACAGTTTATTCTCAAGTGTTTTCACCTTCTCTGTTTTATTCCAGTCTATCTTCTTCACTACTAAGCCAGTCTTGATTCTTGACTTGGCTTCCTCATATATGCTGAATCTGCTCAATGATTTGTCCACTGGTTCATTCAGTAATGCTTCAATAGAAATTGTGGCTTGATCAATGTTGATTTCATAATCCAATGGTGGTAACCATGTTGTTCTCGGTATAACAGTTTTGATTAGAGTGGTGTTGGTGTCCACTATGAAACATATGTCATCTTTGTATTGTTCAACAAGTTGTGCAAGAATTCGCATTACCTTCTGCATTTTGTCCTTGAAAGTGGTGAAGTGTGCATCCATGACAGATGTGAATTTATCCCCTAGTTACTTAATGAGTTCACTAATATGTGTAGTTATTGGTCGGGTTGTGTCCCAATGGACATTACCGACAGATGGGAAGAAATTATAAAAGTAGAAGAATGTGCACATAAGTAGGGAACTAAACTTACATGAATTAGATCTGGCTGATCTAATTGTTCTCATATTTTCCTCCAGTTGCTTCAATAGCAACTCGAATAAGTCCAGTTGAAGTCCCTTCTTCGCAAGCTTATAAGTAGTGTCAACTACTCCACATGCTATATTATCCATTCGGCTAGCTTGGAATACCTTGTACCCAATCACACATACACCAAAATTCATCTCTGGTTCAATGATTGAATTAACTTTCAAACCCCTACCGTCCCATACAGCACGAGTTAATTTTTCAATCTCGGGGTGAGAAGGATGCTTTAGGGATTTAGCCTTGTCAGTTACTGGATAACCTATTACAGTGTGAATTAGATCCTTTTTGATTGGTTTTGGTTCATCCAACCACATTTTTATATCATGTACATGGCTAAGTACAATGTGTATCTACTCGATCTTAAACTCTTTCAGGAAGATTAAGGTATTTGTTATCCCTTTCACCTTAATGTGCTTGTGTTTATCTTTAAGGTTTCTATCCTGGCAAAGCTTTTGGTAAGCTTCTTCAACCTCAAGATCTCCAATCTCTGCAACCTTGTAGTGGATGTATGCACAGATATCTTCAACTAGCAAAACCCTAGGAGGGATACTTGAGAACGCTCCCTTGTCGTCGGGCTGTGAAGCAACCTTTGGGAAAAACTTATTATTGGGTTCCTCATAGGTTGTGTTCTTGATTAGGTAAATATTTTTTCCCTTTAAGTTCTTGATTTTTGAGACTCGCGATGTGGTTGCCATTTTTCATGAAATTAGGGCATCTCTGTAAATGAACTGTGAGCTTGGTGATTCCAGATACTAACTTGATCTTTGTTTTGGATGCTCAGAATCTATCAAAGTAGCCTTTGAATCTACTGTGAATTAATTTGCAATTTTGTCGCTCTTGGTCACTTGTCTTCACTCTGTTATTTTCTTTTTTTTTCTTGGTGAATGAATGAGCTATTTGTTTCCCTATTTATAGAAAACAACCTAAGTGGTGCAATTAATGCTTCAGCTGCCACTCGGTCGATGAAACAAAGACACTCGGGTATCATACCAAAGATCTCATCCTCAGTGAGAATGCAACACTCGGGGTAAGTGACAACTTGGTTGTACTATTCACATGTTCATCGACGGTGCTCGGTATGTAGTGAAGACTTGATTGTCTTTTACATGTTTACCGACGATGCTCGGTATGTATTGACAACTTGGTTGTTTTCCATATGTATACCGACAATGCTCAGTATGTATTAACCGATGAGACTGGATTCATAAAATCATAACAAGTAATACCATAGTGCATCTCCATTCATGCTAATTTGGCACATTATCAATGAATATTGGAACTGATGTAAAATACAACTTTGTAGAGTGTAGTTCCATACTTACTTGTTTTGCTTAGGTAGGGGTGGTGATATCACCAGATCCATGGATGAGATGTCACCAACTATAGTGCTTGGTCCAGCATCATCTTTGCTTGAATCTTTCCTCCACATTTGATTTCTCATTCTCCTAATATCTCCAATTGTGTTGCCATTAGAAAAAGTGCTTGACTTTGTCACTCGGTCTCTGTAGTCTTTTCTTAGGTGACCGACCTTATGACAATGTAAGCATGTCATTCCAGAGTTAGTCCAGTTCCTCGATCTTTGTATCCATTTCCTCATGCAGTTTGTAGCTATGTGTCCATATCTACCACATGTTGTGTAATTTACCCATGTGTTTTAATCCTAAACATATGAGTTACCGACTCTTCTCAGTTTATAAGCAGTTTCTTACTCTTTAGGTTTCAATACTTGCTTTTTCTTTTTCCTGCATTTATGAGATGTGTGGCCATGCATTTTGCAAGTAGAACAATATTTTTCCATGTAGGATTCCTTATTTGGTTTGTTCACCTTAGATATGCATTCATGTGCTTTGTGTTCATGCTTGTTACAGTTATAACATTTACCTATGAATGTAGAAGTGGATTTAGGAAAACCTTTACCTTTGTTCCCGCAAACATTTGATGTGTGGTGTGGTTTTCCACAGTGATTGCATGACTGCTTTCTTGGTCTTAGATTTGTGTAGACATCTTTTTTATCAACTGGGTTTGATGATTCTCCATGCTCGATATACCCTAAACCGGTATTGTTGTTGAGTCTTCTTTGTCCATTCAGAAAATCATCCATTCTTTTTGTACTTTCTACATCTTTCTTGATCATCTCATTATGTTTTTGATGAATCCTTACTTCATGCTTCAGTTTCTCATTTTCTTCTCTTAGTTCACCAATAGCTTCCAATTTCCCATTGAGTTCTATGTTCACTTAGTTGGCCTCATGACTCATAATAACTATTTGATTGGTGATCTCATGATGATGTTCATTAAGTCTATGTATTTCAGTTTCTCTTTCTTGCATCTTTTCAGCGATCTTCCTCATGTCATCAATAGCTAATGTTATTTCTTGTTCAGCTTGTCTAGCATTATTCATAACATCAATCATTCTTACCATCTATGTCTCTTGACCGATTTGCAGTACCTTTACTTGTTTTTTCATATGTTGATTGATTTAATTAGGACTTGTAATGTTTCCTTCAGATGTGTCAGATGTATTACTAGATGTAGATCCTGATGACTCAAACAAATTAGGTATCTCTTCTTCATGATAGTCTATTTCATTGTAGCGAGATGCCATAACTTTTCTTTCATCCAATAGTTCTCTCATCTTGATTCTTGATTCTTTGTATTGCTCAAAGAATATCTGTATCTGCAACTTCTGATTCTCAATATACTTATCAAGCTTATACCATTCCATTGTATGAGCTTTTCTCTCGAGTGATTTAAACTTTTCCAAATAAGAGATCTAGCTCTAATACCAATTGTTGGAATAATGGAATGGTGTGTACTGAGAGGGGAGGGGTGAATCAGTACCCTTAAATTTTTGTATCAATTATCCTTTAGTAATCTTTTCTTCCATTACCTACCATATTTCTTTTCTACCTTATGCATGTAATATCAAAACATAAATGTAATTGCATGTAAACATCCATAGAAACATTCATGAAACTTAGTTACACATAGCACAAGAATTGGTAACGCAAAAAACCCCTATTAGAAGGTAAAAATTGTGGTGGGGATGAAACCCACAAAGCTTCACTATCTGCAGAATAGAAGGTGTCAGTTAAGGCTACAAGTGTGATCACTTCTGATGATCTTACCTTGTTAGGAGTAACATTTTAGACTTGTTAGGTCTACTCGGTTAAGAGATTTTAACAACAGATCCTTTAAGTTCACAAAATGTGTGTATCACCTATAGTGATGGATAATACCTCTATTCTTTTTGATAGCCTTGAATCTTAGTTCTTCATAACTAAATTATTTCTTTTGTGTCCTTCTGCATGAAACTCTCTGTCTGATCCATAGATGTCTTTGCGGCTACAATCATCATCATCTTGATTGATTACTACATCTATTTATACAATGTGTTTACCTAATTAGGTTCCATGCTTTAAAATAAAAACTCTATGATCAAAGGTTTACAACTTGACCTTGATCTCCTAGTTTGCATGTTTATAATCAGTTAGACTGATTAAAACTATTACATATGCTTTTCTTGATCCTCAATAAATAGTTTTATAGCTAAGCACAAAGCTATTTTTAAGACTGAAGTGCTTTAGCTGACATGTAGATTGAGATCCACTTTTCCCAGAAATAAAGTTGTCTCTCGGTAGAATGGTGCTCGGTATGCTCTGTAGTTTATGTTCTCAATTTACTCTATGAACTATCTCTCGGTTTACTCTGTGAATTGTCTCTCAATGATAGTCTGATTTTAGTGTTCACTATGCTTGTCTATTTTGGTGACCTCTGCACTTAACTATTTTGGTGACTATTGTGTTTGTCTGAATGATGTCACTCGGTGATCATGTAACCGACAATCCAAAAATTGTTTCCTTGTATACTAATGACAAATTATTATCCTTTAGGATTATCGCACCCAATATGGGCTACATCCACCTGAGAAATAGCTGTCTAATTATTGTATTATCCAACGAATAGAAAATTACAATTTGATCTATTTCATATTATATTGCCACTTATTTATAGGCCTTTTAGGCAATTTACCAATGTCGGTTAACAAATTAACCCTAAACAATGCTCGATGAATTAAACTAGGGAAATGCTTGATTAGTTAACCAAAAAATGTTGATGAGTTAACCCATAGATATAAATTCAGGACATTTTTCCGAACCCCATGAATTGCAAAGAGTGTACAATATACCATGATCAATCTCCACATACCAACATATAAGTCTCCTCAAAATCAATTCCTTCAACTTGTGTGTATCCCTTGCATATAAGTCTTGCTTTCTTCCTCATAATTCCGTCTTCATCTTGTTTGTTTCAGAATACCCATTTTGTTCCAATTACATTCTTGTCTACCAATCTCGGGACTAATTACCAAGTTATGTTTTTCTCAATCTAATCTAACTCTCCTTTAATAGCCTTCATCCCATTTCCATCATTGCATGCCTATTTTGTAGTCTTGTGTTCAATCTCTAAAATTAAGCAACTCTTCTTCTTATCAATACTTCTTTGTTCTTATCTCCAATTATCATATTCCCTAAATTATTTCTCTTTATATATCTAGGAGTTTTCAAAGTAGTTGCCAGAGAAACCTCCTCATCATTTTGGTCTTCATTTTTTGTAGCCTTCATTTCTTCCCCTTTTTCAAGTAGATGCATCTTATTCATATCCAAATTCTATTTTTGTATTCTTTAAAATGTCTTCATCAATTTTTAGATTTGTGCTCTCAATTATTATTCTCAACCTTTTGTTATAGCACCTATAAGATTTACTCTTTGTAGAATTTTGAAGAAATGCACCTTCTTCTGATCTGGTGTCAATTTTTCCTAGATTCTCTTCATTTCTTCTAATCTAACATTTTCTTCCAAATATTTTACAAAAAGAGTTATTTCATACCATACCTCATATGAATTTTTTTAGATATTATTTATGATTTTAACTTTATTTAGTGTGAATATTGCAGTCAAAATTGCCTCTTTCTAGTTGATTTTTGGTAGATTGGCTTCATTGATCATGGTTCTTGATGCATATTGTATTATTATTTTTATCCTCTCAACTACACCATTTCATTAAGATGTTTCAGGAGTAGACAATTATCTATGAATCCGATGATTCTCATAGAAAATGTTAAACTCATCTGAAGTAAATTCTCCTCCTCTATTGGATCTCATACATTTGATTCTTCTTTCTTCTTCATTCTCAACTATAGATTTAAATATCTCGAATGAAAGTGATCTATAGGCACATACACCATCATAAATCAAAGTGCTCCATGTGCTCCATTGAGATATCTGCAATAAGAAACAAAGTGACCACCATCTCATACATGAATGTTGTCAACCTCCACCATGTGACTACCAATGCAAATATGAGGCCATTCAAAGAGGAAGCCACATATGTCATATGCAAATTATAAATCCTACCTTATTTGGTATTGTAAACCCATTATTGGATGTCTTTGAGGGCCTATTAGACCCATTTTAGTGATTTCAAGATCCAATGTCTTTATGCTTGATTTCCTACATATTGCATGCTCTTTCCCTGACACTTTGCACATTGACCAAGCCCCAAATTCACTTTGGAACTAACCTATCCACGATTAGGTTGACCCAATTCAGCCTTGTCTTGGACAAGGTCAACCCAAGTTGGCCTTGTGCTTGGGGGTGTATTTTAAGTGGCCTCTGGGCCCAATGTGGGGGTGTTTTATTTCTCGATCTTAGTTGTGGTCATCTTGTTAATTCTGAATCCCAAAATGAGTTTAAAAGGGGATCTTCTCATCTCATTTTGACATATATTCTTTATGCAAGCTATCATTATCTAGAAAAAATATCTTTCAAGTGCAAGCTATCAAGCATTCAAGTTATGCAATTGAGGTGGTGGATTCAATATTTGAAGGCAATCATCCCATTGAAGATGTCCAAGTCTCCAAGCCTTCTTCCATTATGGAAAAGACAATATTCTCTCATCGATTCAAGTTTCTCTTCCATGGTGGCAGAGTAGAGGAATTCTCAAGCAAGCAAGAAGATCCATTCCTCTCTTCCATTCAATATTTCAAGCATACAGTCAATAAAGATCTAGGATTTGACAAGTGTAGATCTATTTAATTTGTGAAGGGATCCTTAATTCTACAAACATACAAGCATCCTTGTGGAGTTGATTGATTTCTACATCCATCCATGAGGGTTTTCCATGCAAGGTAAATCTGGCATTTATAATTTTTTTATATTACTCTTCTATTTAATTTCAAGGTTGATTCCTATACATGGGCTTGAGCAAGGTGAGACCCTTTCCACAACCTTTTCCCCTTCTTATTGTGTTCAAGAACAAATTTTTGAAGTATTGAATCTAGAATTTCAGAGTTGCAAAACCATTGACTGATCTGCTACAAATTTCACCAATTTTTGAGTACGTAGGACAAGGTCGAATTTGTGGGACTAGGTCAAATTGAGTCAACATTGTCCTAAGGATCTGCAAATTTTACACTCACAAGATACAGTCACCATGGTTTCAGATCCATAACAGTTCTTTATTTTGATAGGTCTATGACAATCATTTCTATATTTGAAGTTTGTTCCTCCTCTCCTAGTTTTTAAGGTGAGTTTATTTTTCTTCTTTTCATCTTGCATTTACTTTTATACATAGGTTTTGATAACATAGTTAGTTATCATTTCATTAATCATAGTTTACATTCCTTTCATAGTCTTGCATACTATTTTACCTATATATACATCTTATCATAAAAGGAACTCAATCCCCAAACTCCATCTTAAAATATAGATCTAGCATTAACATCCCGCCATCATTTTAGGCTTTTCTAATATGGTTTGTCTTTGAGGGTGAAGCCTTTCGGGGGTTTTCCTAATGTAACATAGGATATCCCTCTCATATCCCCCACATTTGACTTGGTGAACCATCATAAATTAGCCTTGGTTCACCATTTCTTATGTTACATTTTGGTGAACCCGACTTAGTTTATTTCCATTTTGATTTTGGTGTTAGAATACCCTTCTTTGAATTTATATCTCTCTTTAATATGCATGTTAGTTAGATCATATATTTCTTTGTATGCATTTTGTTAATAAAACTTTATATTACATCATAATAAAATGCTTAAATTTGATAGTTAAATTTGCTTGGAGTGCATATTTCTTTCAAATTGCATTGCATTTCTCTTTCCTTTCATTCCTTTGTACATGAGCTTCATCACTCTAAGTCCAACCTATAGTATTATGGTCGGAAGAATCCTTAGACTTATGGGTTCCTTTGATCTTGAACCCTTCTTATTTCCTAGGAATCTAGATGAGACCAACATGCATCTTAGTGATCTCAACCCTATCGTGGAGAATAAATATTATCATTCTTCACATGATGAAGAATAAGCATTAAGGGTTCCTCCAACTTAAGTCCAAAATCTTTCCCATAAATTTGATAAGTTTGAACATTGGCTAGATCAATAAAAAACTAATTCATAAGCTCTTTTAGTTTTATAAAGCTTAAGGAAACTTATTCATAACGAGGACAATGGTGTTAACCTCTTGTGTAACATTTCTCATATTAATGAGCCCAATATCAAACCCATTAGGGATCGTGCTCAATAACTAGGCTATACTCCACCCACTACAATTGTTGAGACTTCTTTTCCTATCTCTACTTTCATCCATAGTGTGTCAACTTGTGCTCCACCTATCATAACAAATTCAATTCAAACTTCCAATCCTACACATCTGTGTCTTCCTAATCCTCTTTCTCCTTATGTCCCTTAAAGTGTGTCATGTGTTTCATTGCCTTCTTCCATGCCCACTTATCATATTGTTCCTTTTTCATATTTAACCATTCCTTCAAATTCCAACAATGCTCCTAACATTTCTCATGTTTCTCCTCCTACCATCCATTCTACCATTAATAGCTTGGCTCAAAATGTTAGAGTAATAAGTTAATTCACTTATTAATTAAATCATTTTGATTTAATTATTAAAGTCACTTATTATCTCTAGTTCACTTAAGCTAAACTTTAGGCATATAATAATTAATTATTATCATGCAACCTAGGTTTCTCTTCTTTTTAGGGTTTTGATCACCTTTTATGAGGTTTGATCTCTTTGTATTTGTTAATCATTTCTGTTTGATCTTGAATCATATTGTATTATGTATTCTATTATTGAATCAACTGAGAATGTTTCCTCTTTCACAGATATATGGTTTCTGGCCTCCGTAGCTTTTGCTTCTCTCTTTTTGTGATAGGTTTGCATGCAGGTGATTCTTGGGAGGTGCAGGGTTTATGCATCATTTTTGAAGTATATGTTGCATCTGCAAGGCCCAAAAACCCCTATTTTCATATAAGGCTCATCCAATTTGGTCACAGTTAAAATATGGGCCCTCTTTTTTGTATGCACAACCTTGGCAAACTTTTTGTGGCAAAAAATGCCTCAGATTTCACACCGCCTCAGTTTCTGTGCCACCTCAAAATTCATGCCACCGTATTGGCGAAGGGAAATAATAATAATTTTTTATTGCATGGCAAAAAATTGTTTTTTGGTGATTTGTTTTTAGAAAAACTTTATTATTGTTTTTAAAAGTTGAAAGAACTTTCAAAAACATGCACACCTTTTGAAAAGTATGCCTGCATATACAGGCGCTAATGTCAGTAGGCACAGGTCTAAGATCTGGGTTAAATTTGATGGCCACCAACCCGCCATACAACTTGCCCTCTTTTTATAATGAGCAGCCTAATGTTTTTTTGTGATATATTGTACAAACGGTATCATTTTTTGACCTATCATATATCGTCGGAAAGCTCTTTCCAAGCTCTATCCAAATATGGAGGTTAGATTTTTGGATTTTTCCATCTTGTGGGGTTTTTTTAGTCAATGTCAGGGCTCTTTTTTGCACTCTGGGAGCCATATCTTGTTCATCTGGACTCTATTTTCTGACTTCCACATGGCATTGCAAAGATGGTTCTATGTTTTATCTTATTTTATGGGTCTCACACCGAGAATCTATTTCAAATACTTTTTATTCAAATTTTTGTGTTTTTGCAATATGGTGATTATCTTGGATGTTTCAAGTCCTAGGATTGTTTTCCTTACATGGGATGACTCCCTTTTAGCTATTATTCATGTTTCTACAAATTTCTTGTTGTTCTTGAGCATTGTAGATATATATTTATGTAGCTTTTCTTGGTTGCAAACACACTGGGATAAAGTGTCGTCTGATGCATGCTTGGGATCTTAGACTTTTTGTGTCTATTTGTACTCACACTACATTATAAAGTGTCATGGGGGGTTTTATTTACCTTTGTCAAGTGAATGTTCCTTCCATGACATTAGCCTCATGATGTGTATCAAGATAATGTTTCCACCACAACACAATCATTTATATGTACTTGTACTTTCTATTGCACTTTCTATGTTCCTGGTGTTGGAAATGGGTAGAGTAACTAAGAGGGGAGGGGTGAATCAATTACCATAAAAACAAATCCAAGTCCCTTAGATGTCTTAATCAAAATTATCACTTCTCACACACATTCAATCCAAACTTGACCTTGTATATATATGATAGGCCTTGTCAAGTCGGCTTGAAAAACCTTCCAAATAAATAATAAAACTTAAGTTTGTCGGGTGCATATAACCAATTAAACATATAGTGTAAATTGCTATTAGTCGGTTGACACTAAAAGCATAACTCGGTTAACACTATAATCCTTCACTGCCTGACTATTACTGAATTTCCCAAGTGAACTCGGTTAGAATTTAAAATCACTTTGGCTGATATATGAGTCTTCTTCAATGCCTAAGAGAGATTGGCATACACTAACTATGCTCAGTTAGGTATAGACATTTGTGTAACATCACTACATTTGTGTATACATCAATGACAATACACAATTTAATAATTGTCTTCAACAATCTACCTCTTTGGCATTGATGGCAACAAAAATGTCATAATACAAAGAATTTTAGAGCAACAAATTTTTTATTAATTGTTAGAATAGTCCCAAAGGATAACTGAGAGGGGGGGGTGAATCAGTTATCATTTAATTTAATTCTTTTCTTTATTAATTCTAGAATACCATAAAGTAAATGCACATTCATATAACACAATAGACAACACCATAGTTTGGTTATGGGGAAACCAAATGGTAAAAAACCCAGTGGGAATTAGCACCCACAATGAACTATACTTGTTTATAATAATCCCTGTTATAAGATCTTGCAAACCTGTTAGGAGTTGTTCTTTACAATGCAATAAGTATAGTGACCTGGTTAAGGGTCTAACCCTGTTAGGAGTCTTTTACAAATAACCTTGTTAAGGGTGAGGACTCACTGTCCAAAAGCTCACTGCTTCAATGGTGAAGGCTACAACCTTCTGTAGAACTAATATGCACTATATCTGATGATGAATTGTAGATTAGACCTGTTGTCTTGATCAGTTCCAATGTATTTTAATCTTCCACTGCTTCTTCACATAGATCCTTGATGAATGAAACACAACTGATATTCTGCTCTGTACTTTTTTTGTCTCTTTTCTTATCATTCACACATAGCGTTTACAAATGAACTACTATAAGTATCTTCCTCAAAGTATGAGATCATGGGACCTATTAGGAAACTCTTCATAAAATCCTTGTCAACTAAACTAACCACGTAAGCATAATTACAACCGCGCAATATAAACTGAATAGACATGACGCTTCACAAAGTCGGCTTCACCAAATTAACTCTAACATTGCAATCTTATTGAAACATGTTTGGCACCTTTAGATAAATATCTTCAACTCATAATTAATCTTGAATACAAACACGCATATCTCGAAGATAAGCGCAAATCAAGAACCAATGCAAATACGTCGGCTCTGAACAGATACTCTCCAGAACATGTAACTGCCAATAACAGATTAACACAACTTATTTGAAACATCAAATCTGATCCTGTGTGTATGAACAAAGCCTCAACAACATGTCTACAACATGAATATAATTGCGCAAGGGTTAATAGCATCATTCTGATAAGTACATACAGAACACTGTTGTATATTATATGTTGTCATCAATGACAAACATACAATCAACTAGATGCCAGAAGTAAATCTCCAACAATCTCACCCTTTGACATTGATGGCAACATATGATATTAAAAACATCTTCAGCAAATGGTGTCCTCTTTCTTTTTGCAATCTTCTCAATATCCTCATCAAAGATTCCTCTACACTGTTGTAGCTCTTATGTCTGTGTTTTTAAGTTACATGATTATATACTCCCCCAAAGTATATGCTCCCCCTTACTACATACTCCCCCTTTGACATCAATGGAAAAGGGAACCATAAACAATTAGGCACTGGTACTACTCCAGAAATAGAGTAGTCAACCATTCATCAGTCACCATGGACTGATGTACTTGCTGCTTTATCTAATCAGACTCAGGAAAGGGAATTAATCCCAACTTCTCCCTAAGATACACAAAAGTATCTTTAGATAAAGGCTTTGTGAAAATATCTGCCAACTGTTCTTTAGTACTTGCATAGTCCAATTTTACTTCATTATTTGCAACTTTTTCTCTAAGAAAATGGTATTTGATCTCAACGTGTTTTGTCTTTGCGTGCATCACAGGGTTTTTGGGCATGTTGATAGCACTGGTGTTATCATAGTGAATAACAATAGGATAATCAACCTGAATACCAAAATCTTTAACCATCTGCTTGATCCAAACCATTGTTGAACAATTCAATGCTGCTGCAACATATTCAACTTCTGCTGTTGACTGAGAGATACAATTTTTCTTCTTGCTTATCCAAGAAACCAACCTATCTCCAAGAAATACTGCTCCTCCTGAAGTACTCTTCTTGTCATCAATATAACCTGCCCAATCTGCATATGTATATACATGAAGTCGTACATTCTCTGATTTAGGATACCATAAAACATAGTCTATAGTTCCCTTTAGATATCTGAATATTCTCTTTATTTCCATTAGGTGATTTTGCTTGGGTTCAGCTGCAAATCTACCAACAATGCCAACTATATTAGATATGTCTGGTCTAGATTGAGTAAGATATATAATTTTTCCAATCATAGACTTGTACAATGTCTTGTCAACTGCTATGGAATCATCCTCTTTAGAAAGCTCACAACCTATTATCATAAGAGTGCATATTGGCTTACAGTCTTCCATCTTGAAAGTCTTCAATATTTCCTTCACATATTTGGACTGATTTATGAATATTCATTTATATGTCTGCTTTACATTCAATCCCAAAAAATATTTTATAGGACCAATCATGCTCATTTCAAATTCACTCTGCATTTCTTTTGCAAATTCTGCACTCAACTTGTCATTACCTCCAAAGATAATGTCATCAACAAATATGGAAACAAGTAATAATCCATCAGGTGTCTCTCTTATGAATAAGTTGCAATCTGCTTCTCCTTTATTGAATCCAATCTTGGTAAGATAACCATCTAGTCTCTCATACCAAGCTCTTGGGGGCATGTTTAATTCCATAGAGTGCTTTCTTCAATCTGCATACCATGTCTGGTTTATCTGATAGATTAAATCCTTCAGGCTATTCTATGTAGACTTCTTCTTTCAAGTCACCATTCAGAAAAGCTAATTTGACATCCATTTGATATACTTTAAAATCTTTGAATGTTGCATAATCCAAAAATAACTTAATGGCTTCTAGTCTTCTCATAGGGGAAAATGTGTCCGTGTAATCTATCCCTTCCCTCTATGCATATCCTTTACACACTAGTCTTTTTTTGTTTCTGACCACTATACCATCTTCATTCATCTTATTCCCGAATACTCACTTTGTTCCAATCACATTTTTGTCACTAGGTCTAGGAACCAATTACCATGTATCATTTTTTATTATTTGATCTAATTCTTCTTCCATTGCTTTCTGCCAATCAGAATCCTTGCAAGAATCTTCAACACTTAAAGGTTCAATCTGTGAAAGTAAACATACCTCTTCATCCACTGTTAAACTTTTTTCTTTAGATATAGTCAAAATATTGTTGCTCTGATCTCCAATGATATAATCTTTTGAATGGTATCTAGATGTGAATTTTGAAACTTTTGGTGTGACATCCTGATCTGTAATCTGTGATACTTCTTTGCTTGATTCAGGATCATTGCATGATACATCAATACAATCAAACATTTCTTCTATAACAGTTTCCTTGTTGCTGGGCCTGCGTTCATCTTCAATCATACATGCATATTCATAGTACCTTTCTCGAACCATGAACTTCTCATCAGTCTTTACATGAGTACTTTCAATTATCTTCTTTAATCTCAAATTAAAACATTTGTATGCTTTTCTTTTAGTAGAGTAACCAAGGAAAATACCTTCATCGCTTCTAGCATCAAACTTACCAACACCATCATCTCTCTTGATGTAGCACTTGTTGCCAAAGATTCTGAAGTATTTTATTGTAGGTACATTACCAAACCAAAGTTCATAAGGTGTCTTATTTATGCCTAGTCTTAGTTGTGTTATGTTGATAGTAAGGACTGTTGTATTTACTGCATCTCTCCAATAGGTGTGTGCAACTTTTCCTTCAATCATCATAGTGCATGTTGTATCAAGTATGATCATGTTCCTTCTTTATGCAATCCCATTCTACTGAGGGGTTCTAGGAGCACTCAACTATCTTTTGATCCCATGTTCTTCACAGTAGTCATAAAACTGGTCAGAGGTGAATTCTCCTTTTCTATCTGATCTCAGACACTTTAGTTTTAATCCAGATTCATTTTCAACTTTAGCTTTGAATATTTTGAATTTCTCAAAAGCTTCATACTTCTCCTTTAAGAATGCAACCCACATCATCCTTGAAAAATAATCAACAAAAAAACTGAAATACCTTTCTCTGTAGTATAATCTAGTTTGAGTAGGACCACATAAATCTGTATGCACTAGGTCTAACTTGTTCTCAGCTGAGTTATGCTTGCTTCTGAAAGAGCTCCTACATGCTTTCCCATAACACATTCCCTGCACATTGTGTCAACTGGTCTTGCAATACTTGGAAGGTCTCTAACTGCCTTGACATTGCTTATCTTTACTATATTGTCAAAATTGATATGACAGAGTCTCTTGTGCCATAGCCAATTGTCATTCACTTTTGCAACAAAACAACTTACATCTGAATTGAGCTGGAAAACATTACCTTTTGTTTTTGAGCCAGATGCAATCATGTCACCTTCTTTGTTGTTAATAATGCATTTGTTGTCTTTAAATTCCAAATGATAACCTTTGTCAAGTAGTTGTCCAACGCTTAGTAAGTTGTGATGTAATCCATCAACATACAGAACATCATCTGTCTTGTTCTTTCCATCCAGGGTGATAGATCCTCTGCCCATGATAGGTTTAGGAGTGTTATTTCCAAATCTAACCATACCTCCTTTGTACTTGTCTAGATGAATAAATCTATATTTATCACCTGTCATGTGGTGAGAGCATCCGCTGTCAATGATCCAATCAGTTCTGATGTCTGCTTTGGAAATTAGGGATAACTCCTGTGCTTCCTTTTCATCTTCAATGTCCATTTCCTCAAGCAATTTTTCCATGTCTTTATTAGCAACAAATCCAATTTCATCCTCTCCTAAATCTTCATCTATTACACCTTCTTCAGCATGGTAGCATTCCTTTCTGTATTTAGGTTTGTAATCATATCTAAACTTTTTGACTCTTGTGGGACACTTGGATGCAAAGTGACCAATCTTGTTGCATGAAAAACATTTGAATGGAAGTTGTCCTTCATACTTTCCTTTGCCTTTCTTTTCTCTTTTAGCAATCAAGGAAATAATTTATTCTAGTTCTTCATCTATTTCTTCTTTCTCATTATAAGTGTGTAAATTTTTCTTACCATGCATTGATGCTTTGAAGGTTGTTTCACTTTTGGCTTCAGTTTTCAATCTTGATATCTCAAATGTAGAGATTTTACTGATCAAAGTCTCTCTCTTGAAGTCTTTTGAAAATTTCATGGTTTCATATAGAATATTTTTCTTTCTCTCATAGTCTTTTGTCAATGTAGTCATCAGTTTGTCCATTATGTCTTCTTCTAAAATTTCTCCACCATTGTCTCTGATTCCAGAAACTGCTTCATTTATCCTCTGATTGTAGGCTCTGATGTTCTCTTAAGGTAACATCTCAATATTGTTGTATATCTTTTTCCATGTCTTCCTGCGTGCATTCTTTTCTTGGATATCTCCTTCAAACATGTCTTCTACATACTTCCATATTGTGTATGCCTTGTCTACTTTCTTGATCTCAGAGAATTCACTATCAGATAGTGCACTTATAAGGGCTTCTTCGACAACTGCATTAGCTATGAATGTATTCTTTTGTTTACTAGTTGCATCATCTCTTGCAAGGTATTTTAGAGAGGGAATAACAAATTCTTGTGTGGCTATCTAAAAGATATAAAAACCAACACACTATAGATGTGTTATCATTTTGTTCTTCCAATCCAAATAGTTCTCTCCATCGAACTTAGGACTCTCTTTTCTGAAGTATGCCATCTAATCTACCTTAAGTTGTTAGGCTTTCTCTTCAAGGCACTTGGCTCTGATACCAATTGTTAGAATAGTCCCAAAGGATAACTGAGAGGGGGGGGGTGAATCATTTATCAGTTATTTTAATTCTTTTCTTTATTAATTCCAGAATACCATAAAGGAAATGCACATTCAGATAACACAATAGACAACACCACAATTTGGTTATGGGGAAACCAAATGGTAAAAACCCCGGTTGGAATTAGCACCCACAATGAACTATACTTGTTTATAATAATCCATGTTAGAATATCTTACAACCCTGTTAGGAGTTGTTCTTTGCAATAAGTATAGTGACCTGGTTAAGGGTATGACCCTATTAGGAGTCTTTTACAAATAACCTTGTTAAGGGTGTGGACTCACTGTCCAAAAGCTCACTGCTTCAATGGTGAAGGCTACAACCTTCTATAGAATAGATATGCACTATATCTAATGATGAATTGTAGAGTAGACCTACTGTCTTGATTAGTTCCAATGTATTTTAATCTTCCACTGCTTCTTCACATAGATCCTTGATGAATGAAACACAACTGATATTCTGCTCTGTACTTTTTCTATCTCTTTTCTTATCATTCACACATAGCATTTACAAATGAACTACTATAAGTATCTTCCTTAAAGTATGAGATCATGGGACCTGTTAGGAAACTCTTCATAACATCCTTGCTGGCTAAGCTAACCATGCAAGCATAATTACAACCGCACAATATAAACTAAATAGACGTGTAATGTCCCCATCTTTTTAGCCTCTCAATGGAGTTCTTAGCCTTTCATTCCTTGAAGGCTAAGTGGAGAAATAAGGAGAAGTAATTAAATTAATTTCTTATAAAGTCATTAAATAATTTAAAAA
>MU224127.1:592038-605029 GCA_018584345.1 Thuja plicata
TGACATGGTTACATGACATAGGAATATTCACCCTCAACCTTCGTGAGATGGAAATGAGATTTGAGATGGATGGGAAAACTCATGTGTTGAAAGCACTCAGAGACACCAGTTGCAAGACTATTTCTTTCAGGAGAATGGAACGACTCTTGTGTCATGACATGGTTGAGTGGGCAGCAGGTTGTGTTTTGAAGCCAACATAGGAAGGGCAGCAAAAACCTATTTATCCTCCTAATATACAAGAGTTGAGGATCAAGCATGATAAGGTCTTCAGCGAGATTCCACCCGGTAGACCTCCAGATAGAGGGATAGAGCACATCATCAAATTAGAGGAGGGTGCTAAGCCCATGATAGTCACTCCCTAAAGGCACCCTAAGCGGCTCAAAGATGAGATAGAAAAAACTATCAAGGAGTTGCTAGCTATGGGGCATATTAGACCAAGTAAGTCACCTTTTGCTTCATCAGTGGTATTTGTTAAAAAGAAGGATGGTACTCTAAGGATGTGTATTGATTATATAATACTTAACAAGAGAACAATCAAGAACATATATCCCATTCCAAGGATTGATGAGTTGATTGATGAATTGCATGGTACCAAGTACTTCTCCAAAATTGATTTGAGATCGGGCTACCACCAAATTCGTGTGAGGGAAGAGGATATTGAGAAGATAGCTTTTCGTTGCCACTGTGGACATTTTGAGTTTGTGGTTATGTCGTTTGGGCTAACCAATGCCCCTGCTACATTCCAGTCTACTATGAATAGGGTATTTCATTCACAGTTGAGGCGATTTGTGTTAGTCTTCTTTGATGATATCTTGGTTTATAGCAGGACATGGGAAGAGCATCTTGCACATCTTGACATAGTTTTGGGTATTATTGGTAACGAATCTCTATATGCCAAGGAATCTAAATGTGACTTGGGCATGACATAATTATTATATTTGGGTCACATCATTAGTGCAGAAGGAGTTCGGATGGATCCGGATAAGGTCAAGGCAATTGTTGAGTGGCCTACTCTGACGAATCTCACACAGCTTAGAGGATTTTTGGGCTTATGTGGATTCTATCCCAGATTTGTCAATGGGTATTCTTTCCATGAAGCACCACTTATAGATTTGACCAAGAAAGGGGCTTTTGTTTGGACTCGTGAGGCACAGGAATGCTTTGAGATGTTCAAATGACTTATGACTACTTGCCCAGTGCTTGCATTGCCAGATTTCACTAAACCCTTTGAGTTGCAGTGTGACACTTCAGGTGAGGGGATTGGAGGTGTCCTTATGCAAGACAAACATCCAATTGCATTTGAGAGCAGGAAGCTGAGAGGTCCTGAGAGGAGCTACAATATATATGATAAGGAAATGTTGGTCATTATGCATGCATTGGCCAAGTTCAGGCAATACTTAGTGGGCAATAAGTTCATTATAAAAATAGATCATAATATCTTGAGACATTTCCTTGGGTAGTGGGATCTTAATGACCGTCAGCAGAAGTGGGTAAGCAAGTTGCAATCTTATGACTTTGACATTTCTTTTATCAAAGGTTCACAAAATGTAGTCGCTGATGCTTTGTCTCGCCGACCACATTTGAGCTCTATGGCCGAGGTTTTAGAGGATTGGAGACATTTGATTGTGGCAGAATACGCTAAGGATTCTTGGGCTTCAGGTATTATTGATGGGTTACTACAGGATGATAGGTACATGGTGGTGAATGATCTTATCATTTACAAGGGGAGGATCTTCTTGACTCTAGGATCAGAAGTGAAGAACATAGTATTGAGGTCCTTTCATGATTCACCATTGGCAGGCCATCACGGGTATTTCAAAACCTACCGACAGGTTTGAGAGAGGTTCACTTGGAAGGGACTAAAATATGATGTTCTATGATATGTTAGGGAGTGTGTTGTTTGTCAGCAGAACAAACAAGACCATACATATCCTGTCAGTTTATTACAGCCACTTCCGATTCCAGACAAAAAGTGGGAGCGCATATCTATGGACTTCATCACAGGGTTGCCAAAGGCGCAAGGTAACGATTGCATATATGTGGTGGTTGATCGCTTGACCAAGTTTGCACATTTCTTTCTGATCACTACTTCATATTCAGCCACGCAGGTTGCAGAACTATTTTTTTGTGAGGTGTTTAGGTTGCATGGATTACCACTAAACATTGTTAGTGACCGAGATAGTCGGTTTATGAGCAATTTTTGGCAGGAGCTTTTTAGATTGTGTGGGACTGAGCTTTCTCCGAGTACTAGTTACCACCCTCAAACAGATGGGTAGACGGAGATAGTCAACAAATGGGTGGAAGGGTACCTCATAAATTATATTGCTGGGAAGCAAAAAGGGTGGGTTAAGTGGATATACCTTTGTGAGTACTGCTACAATACCACTTACCATCTTTCTATTCAGATGACACCATTCATGGCCTTGTATGGTTATGAGGCACCTAGCTTTCTTGATTTGTCGATGAGTGATAGTAGAGTGCCTAGTGCTGGAGACATGTTACAGGAAAATCAGGATATTATGAGGGCTCTTCGTGAAAACATCCAGAAGGCACAAAACCAGCAAAAATAGTATGTAGATTAGAAGAGAGTGGAATGCTCTTTTGAGGTTGGGGACATGGTGTATTTGATGTTGCAGCCCTACAGACAGTCTACTCTTAAGAGGAGTGGTGCAGAAAAGCTCAAGCCGCGATACTATGGACCCTTCCAGGTCATTAGGCGTGTGGGTGAGGTGACTTACGGGCTAGAGTTTCCAACGGACAGCAAAGTACACAATATTTTCCATGTATCACACCTCAAGAAGGCATTGGGACATCATGTGGTTCCTTCTGCGGTCCTACCACCCTTAGATGATGAGGGTAAGTTTATTTTGATACCAGAGGCTATATTAGATTTTAGAGAGAAGCAGTTGAAAAGCCGTGTCATTAGAGAATATTTGATTAAATGGAAGGACCTACATATTGAGGATGCTACTTGGGAAAATGAAGAGATTCTGCAACATCCAGAGTTGAGATTGCTTGGGGACAAGCAATTTCAAGAGGGGCGGACTGTAATGTCCCCATCTTTTTAGCCTCTCAATGGAGTTCTTAGCCTTTCATTCCTTGAAGGCTAAGTGGAGAAATAAGGAGAAGTAATTAAATTAATTTCTTATAAAGTCATTAAATAATTTAAAAATTAAAAGGTGACTTTATATTTAATTAATTAATTAATTAGTGACTAAAATAAATATTAAATCATAGGTCACTAAAATAATATTATATGGGAAAAGGGAATCTTCTAGAAGCACAACTAATTATTGTTGGAAAGGAGGAAGCTTCTAGGAAAGTGCAATAAAATAATATTTTATGTTCTTGTAGAAGGGATGAAGGAATAGAATAAATAGAGGGAGCCTCATTGTAGGGTATCCAATTTTGATAATGATATTTGCTTGTGCACTTGTGGAGCCAAGGGTTTCTGCAGACTTTGTCTTTGGGAACGAAAAAATCCCATTGATAGCATAATTGAGGTGGTGAAAGATCCTCTGAAGGGTTGCAGCTATTGGAGGAGATAACTCAGTCTTCTCATTGTGCCAAATTTTGTGGCCTAGGGCCAAATTTGTGCGGGAACGATTTGAGGAATAATTCTGATACAAATTTCAATTATATTGCAGCAGTGCTGGGGTCCCATGATTTTTTGTAAGGCTGAAGGTGACATGAATAATAGTCATGAACAGTGCCACTACAGTGATGCTACAGTGACGCTACAGTAATTTTGATTTATTTTCCAGCTTTGAGAAGGCAGTTTGGGATAAGAAGAAACTCCTTTCAATAGTTATTGATTGCATCTTCATCTTCAACATCGAGCGCTTCCATATAATTAGGTTCCTCTTATAATTTTCAGATGTTTGCATTGGTATATCAAGTGTATTTAGGTGTTTCTGTAGATGATCTTTCATATCAGATTTAGCATTACACTTGAATATCTATTGTAAGCCAAGAAGACTTGGCATTCCACTGTATTTAGTGATTTTAAGGTGCTGAAGTTTGAATTTCAGATTGATTACATTGTTCCTAGTTTTTTATGTTTGCATGCCAATTGTATGACAAAATGTCACTTGGATGTAAGTGTTAATTTGCATTGAATAGATGTCATATATTGCATCAGAAAAATACAAAAAGAATTGCATTTCATGTTAGGTGTAGACTAAGTGGAAGAGAAGTTCATTTATTCAATCATCTTATGATCTTAAGTCATCTTCCTTATTCTGAGAACAAAATAGAATAATAATTAGTCATATATCCCTCTGTTGTACAAGTGTTTGACGAAATTTCTAGAAGCAAATATAGCAAGTTTCAATCAGATTTGGACAGGGATATTACAAGACGCGATGCTTCACAAAGTTGGCTTCACCAAATTAACTCCAACATTGCAATCTTGTTGAAACACATTTGGCACATTTAGATAACTATCTTCAACTCATAATTAATCTTGAATACAAGCATGCATATCCCGAAGATAAGCATAACTCAAGAACCAATGCAAATACGTTGGCTTTGAACAGATACTCTCCAGAAACTATAACTGCCAGTAACATATTAACACAACTTATCTGAAACATCAGATCTGATCCTACATGTATGAACAAAGCCTCAACAACATGTCTAAAACATTAATATAACTGCACAAGGGTTAATAGCATCATTCTGATAAGTACATACAAAACACTATTGTTATTATATGTTGCCATCAATGACAAACATACAATCAACTAGCTGCCAGAAATAAATCTCCAACATTAATGTCCTTAGCTTCATTATAATTCTCATCTAGAAAACTCCCTCTGCCTTCGCAATCACTGAAATATAGATTTATCCCTCTTACATCAATCTCCATTTCTGATAAAATTTCTCCCTTTGTCATCAATAATATTTTCCTTTAATAATTTCTTTGGCATGACATCAATAATCTCTCCCTCTTTGACATCCAAATGCCAAAGACTCTATCCAATGAAATTGTAGTGTACCTGATGTACTGATTCATATGCAATAAGATCTGACAATCTGCATCAAATTGTTAAATCTTTTATGTAGCTCAGTTGATGCATCATTAATATGTCCATTAGTGAGCCTCGGGTAGGGGAATTACCACTAGCTTTCCTCTAAGATACAAGAATGTATCCTTAGGCAAAGGTTTTGTGAGTATGTCTGCAATTTATTCTTTACTATTCACATATTCCAACCTTAATTCTTTGTCCTGAACCAATTCTCTCAATAATTGATACTTTATTGCAATATTCTTAGTCTTAGTATGCATGACAGGGCTCTTTGATATGTTAATAGCACTACTATTGTCACAATAGATAATGATTGGTTCTTTGATTTCCTCCTTCATGCCTGACAACAACTGTTTGAACCTGTATAGTCAGAAAATGGAAGCACTTCCATTGTAGACTGGTTTAGCCTTTCGAGTAAGTGGTTTGGGGTCATATCAAGTGCCTTGAATGGGTTCCTGATTTAGACTTAGATTCTCCACTATTCTGCTCCATTCTCCACCTCTCTAGCCAATTTTTGGCATTCTGGACTGCAGATTTAAGATCTTTGACCTCAGGGTCAGGGTCAACCTTTTAGGTCTATGTTGACCTCAACCCTGACCTAGGTCAAGGTCAACCTCACCCCTAACCTAGGTCAAGGTCGACCTTGACCTTGACCTAGGGTCCAGATTTCAGGGTCTCACAGTTTCCGGATGTCGGTCTTTGAAAAAGTTAATTCCCGCTTTCGGGTCAGTTGTTTCAGGTTTCAAAGCGATGATTCCTAAATTATATTTAATATAGGTCCTCTCCTAGGGGTAAATGATTTAATGGGAATTTAATTCTCCTATGTCAGCCTCCTTAGAAGATTATGCCCTAATTTCATATAAAAGGGAGCCTTTCTCCTCTCATTTTATCTAAGTCCTTTATCCAAGCCTAGGCATCATTGAGCAATTGAGAAGCATTGTCAAGTGAAATTCAAGCAAGATAAGGAGAAAGATTTTAAGCAAGCATCTATCCATCATCAATCATTCATCAAAGAGATCCATGGGAGGCCATTGAAGGATTCCAGCTACATAGTGCCCTTTTTGGTGATCTCTCCATTCACCTTCTTCCAAGCCTCTTCATACTCAAGAACCCATTCAAGATTTGGTGTTGGAGATCTAAAAGTAATTGATTGAATACATCCTACATTCTAAGTTCTAGATCCATTGGTGCATACATACTCGTGGATTTAAGGATTTGAATCCTCCACAAGGACTTTTACATGAGCAAGGTGAATTGTTTCATTTACTTTGTTTAGTTTTGCAATTTCAATTATATATTTGAGGTTAATTCAAAAACTGGGGTTTGACCAAGGCAAACCCCTCCCCCCCCCCCCCCCCCCCCCAATAAACAAATCTCTTTTTCTTGCATATACAGGTTTGGGACTGTGGATTTGAACTCAGATCTAGATACCCTTTTCAGTGAACTATCAGGATCTGCAAACAGATTTTTTGTCAGACCTGTGCAGGTTAGGGTCGAGATTATTGGGTCAGGAGTGACATTTTTGGTTCAAGCTTGACCTTTTTCACAAGACAGTGTTAGATCAGAAAAATATTTCTAGGTTTTATTTTTCTCTGCATTTATGTTCTGGATCACACTTCAAATTTTCCAGAAACATAGTACAGACCTCAAAAAACAACATTCTTCATATCTGCAATTCTTTAAGGCTGGTACTTTCTCTCATCCTTTTTAATTACTATTATAGATATATCTCCTTAATCATAAAATAGAATTTAAGATCTTCTTCCTTACTCTCATTTCCAAATGGCTGATTCATTTGTGTATTGATCCTTCTTTTGGGTTAATCAACTTCGATCTTTCATTTGTGCATTTGGGGATAAAAGAGGAACATCTTATCTTAATTCCCCCTATATGCTCAATACAACACACATCAAAATTACAATTAAATGTAAAGGTTAAGGAAATACAACACATTTCAAACCTAATTAATCAAACACCAATCAAATATACTAATATCAAATTTTCTTCCTTTACATTTTGGTGAACCCGCGATAGACAAATCTTTCTTTTTGGTGTTAGATTTACATGTTTATGCTAGATCTTGCATGTTATTTCAATTACATTTAAAATTAATAAATAAAAATCTTTTTTTAGTTCATTTTGCATTGCATTGGTGTATGAGCTTTACCACTTCTAGTCCTACATATAGTATCCCAATTAGAAGAAGCCATAGACTTATGGGTTCCTTTGATCTCGAGTCTTCCTCTCCTTTCCTTAGGATCCTGGATCACAATTTTATAACTCATGATTCCAATCCTTCTATGGAGCATAACTCTTCTCACTCATCTCATGACGAGGATGATGCCTTAAGAGTTCCTCCTGAACAAGTGCAAAAAATTTCAACTGATCTTGATAAAATGTGAAATTGGCTTATCCAAGAAAACCATAATCAAGACTCCATCCAAGCTATAGAAGATCTTAAGAAAGTACTCCGTGATAATGATCAAGGTGTTAAATTCTTGCGTGGTCTTACTCATCTTGTGCATTCAAATGTTAAACCTTTAGCTCAAGAGGCTCAAGATTTAGGATATACACCTATCACTAGTCAAGGACCTTCTTCCATTCCTAGCATTCCTACTTATACTCCTCCTTTGATGACTACATCTCTCCCAATTGCATCTATTCTTGTGAGTGCTCCACCGGTATCTGTACCTACCTCACAACCTTCATATCATAGTGTACCTTTTACTTATTCTAATCCCCTTCCAACTATGGTTCCTAATGTTCCACCAGTTGTGTCTTCTATTCTTATTGATTCCTACACTTTCCCTAGTGTTCCTAACATTTCTATGCCACATGTTTCCTCTAATGATTCCACAATCATTAGTTTGGCTCAAATTGTGTCATCTTTACAACAACAACTTGCATCCTTAACCCAATCCAAGTTTAGCATTCCTACATGTGACATGGTTAGTCCTTTATCCTTAGACATCATTCGTGTTGTTGTCCCTCAACAAGCCGATATGCCTCATCTCGAGAATTACAATGGTAAAGGCGATCCTGTCACTCATTTAAAAACATTTCAAATCCTTTGTAGTGATTATTCTCATGACCATAGGATTTTAGCTAAATTATTTGCTAGAAATTTTTATGATAAGGCTTTGAAATGGTATTGTTCTTTACCTCCTTATTCAATTGATTCTTTTCCTAAACTTGCTAATACCTTTATCCAACAATTTCAAAATAACATTGGTCCACAAGTTTCCTTAACTAATTTAATGCATTATAAACAAAACATTAAGGAAAAGTTTACTAATTTCATTGGTAGATTTAAGCATTTGTATGCTCAGATTTCTTATCATGTTCCTGATATTTATATTCAACACATGTTTATTTCAAATTTACAAAAGGATATTAGAGATAAGATTTTGCTTACTGAATTTACCTCTTTTCAACAACTTTGTGCAACACTTCACCATTATCAGTTACAAGTGAGTCAATTTGAGAGCAACACTCCAATGGCTCTTATTCCAGTTGATAAGAGTGACACTGCTCCTAATCCTAATAAGTTTCATAAACCTAACAACTATGTCAAGATTAATAAATAGACGAATGTGGTTGCTGATCAAGTTGTTGTTACATCCAATAATACCACTTCTGCATCCACTGCTTTCCGTATGAATCGTACATTTACTCCTCTCTCTAAAACTTTGAATTCTATAATGAGTAGGTTGTTAAGTGCTAATATGATTACCTTTCCTCCTATTTGACCTCTTCTCCCTACCATGATAGCATCCAAATCCTTTGATTCTAAATATTTTTGTCAATACCATCGCCAGAATGGCCATGATACTGAAAAATGTTATTCTCTAAAGCATAAAATTCAAGATTTAATTGATTCTAATGCTTTATCTGTTGATAATTTTGATGGTATTGGGAATAAATCTGTTTCTCCTCCTAATCAAAACCTTCAAATCTATATGAATCCTTTACCTACACATGATACTAATACCATAGCTCAACCATCTTCTGTGGATATTGTTTATGATTCAAAGATGGCTGATCTTAATCACATTTTTAATCATGTGGAGTGTGTTGTTTTGCCTCAACCTACTATTCAAGATCCTTCACCTCTACTTCAACTTCCAGTTCCACCTAAACCTCAAAAACAAACTAAGGATAAGCGACCTAGGGAACTTACTTTTGATGATTATGAAATAATTAAAGCTCCTGATGGTCCCCTTTATATCTATGCTAGGATTGATAAGATACCTACTCATGGTTGTCTTGTTGATCCCACATCTTTAATAAATGTTATTACTGAGGAAAATCTTTTTATGAAAAACTTACAACGTGATTGCTATGATCCATCTGATGCATGGATCCAAACTTGTAATGATTTTCTTTATCCTGCACTTGGTTCTATCAACTTACCTGTTGAACTTTGTGGTAAAGTTGTAGATACCACCTTCATTGTTATTCCTACTTCTGATCAATTTCAAATCAAATTTGGTTTACCATGGATAACTGTTATGCATGCTATCTCTTCTCCTATTCATAAATGTCTTAAGTTCATTCATAATGGAGAAGTCAAAATGATTAATCATAGTTTGTATCAACCTTCTAGGCCTAGAGATTGTGATACTCTTGATTTCTTCTAGCCTTCATTACCTAAATCATGTCCCCCTCACCCTGGTCATCTCTTTTGCTCATACCAAGCTTACAAACATTATAAAATTATTGAGTTAAGCATGCCTCAGATAGATATCAACCATGGTCTTTTGCCTACTCCTTCCATACCTCCTTTAGCCATTACTTCTAATTCTAATAATCAAACTCTATTGTTTCATTACAACCTATTGAAAATCCTCCTATAGAACCTGTGAAGGAATATGTGGCCATTCCTCCTAGTTCTCAAAATGTGTTAAGCAAAGCAAAACACAATAAATATGCTAATGAACATCGTAAGAAGCGTAGAGCTAATGCTAGGGCTCATGCTTCTCTTCTTTGAAACTCTTTACCTAATTTTGACCAACCTATGTCGGATGTGTCAAAAGAAGTCAATATTCATAATGATGTTAAGATGAATGATTGTGATGATCCTATTCGCATCTTAGATCACATTTCAATTAATCTTGATGAGGAGGATACTTTAGATGATCCTATTGATCTTAGTGATGAATATGAGACCATTGATCTTGACACTGACTTACCTCATATGCTTTCAACTCAATTGACAACTACACCTAGCATCAAGCAACTAGATTCTCAAGAGGATCCTTGTTTAGAACTGGGTATCATTCATGTTGTATTATATATAGTCCCTCTTGTGAGTTGCCCACCTTCCCTAACTAATATAAACCAAGATAGGAAGAGTAGGCGATGCGCCTGATTGGCCTATCCTTCATGGTAGTCATTTTTATGTTTGCATGTTGTATTGTGCTTCTCCCATAATGTGTTTGCTAAATGTTTTTTATATTCTTTTATATGACCCTTGTTACTTTGTTGGTGCAAGGTGATAAAAGACTCAAACCTGTTGTACAATTCCTCTATATGTATCTTTATTCTTCTATATATTATTCTTATGTTATTTTGTACTTGTGCTATTGTTCATAAATGTTTCCCTTATATAGTATTCTTGGATCTATGACATGGTAGCACTAATTCTTTTTGGTCTCCAGGTTGTGGTCCGAAAAGATTCTTCTTCGTAACTCTTAAGTTTTCTTTCCTCCATTGTGATTGTAGTTCTACTTTCTTTGGGGAATGATGTCACTTCATTGGAAATAATATCATATCTATATATTCACATGTTATCTTACGATCATATTGAACCCATAGTAGGTAGATCCCTTTTGTGTTCTTTTGTATGTTTATGTTTTGTTTCCCTTGATTTGTCTTTGTTTGGGGGCATCTCGTAGTGGAAACGTAATCCGTAGAGTTGTTTATGTTTCTGTTAAAGCCATTGCTCCAGTTAAAGTGTTAGCAATGACTTTAGCGTGGGGGCATACACTCTACTCACTTTTTTCACACACACACATTCAAAATACTTTCAAATACTTAAAACTTTTTCTCTTTATAGATTAAAAACTAATCCTTAAAGTGTGGACATTTTACTTTTTAGGATCTCTTGATCCCTCCAGTTTTTCAATGTTTTTATCCCTTAAGGTCAGAAAGTGTCCTTAAGAATGGATCTCCCTGATGGTTTGACTAGTGAGTAGCCACATTCACTAGGCGGTTCAATTCCATCTTTCTAGTTATGTTGTTTACTTGTGTGGTTTACAATGAGACATAAGTTCTCATTGGGCAAGATAATCACACCCTCTCTCTCTTTCCTTAACTAGTGATGTCTCTATTATTGTGATCTTAGGGTTGATAAATACTTAAGTCCCTTGGGGGCTTGAGGATTTCTTTGTCCCTTTTTTATTCCAATAAGATTGTCTGTTCTTTACGATCTCATTTACCAAGAGTTTGTGTTGAGTCCATACTCTTGCTAAAGTTGGGGCTAAATGTATAATTGGAAAATGGAAGCACTTCCATTGTAGTCTGGTTTAGCCTTCTGAGTAAGTGATTTGGGGTCATGTCAAGCACCTTTAATGGGTTCCTGATTTAGACTTAGCTTTCCCCCTGTTCTGCCCAATTCTCCACCTCTCTGTAGCCAGTTTTTGGCATTTTGGACTGCAGATTTGAGATCTTTGACCTCAGGGTCAGGGTCAACCTTTTAGGTCTATGTCAACCTCAACCCTAACCTAGGTCAAGGTTTACCTCACCCCTTACCTAGGTCAATATTGACCTCAACCTTGACCTAGGGTCCAGATTTCAGGGTCTCACAATTTCTAGATGTTAGTCTTTGAAAAAGTTAATTCCTGCTTTCGGGTCAGCTGTTTCAAGTTTCAAAGAAATGATTCCTAAATTATATTTAATATAGGTCCTCTCCTAGGGGTAAAGGCTTTAATGGTAATTTAATTATCCTATTTCGGCCTCCTTAGAAGATCGTGCCCTAATTTCATATAAAAAGGGAGCCTTTCTCCTCTCATTTTCTCTAAGTCCTCTATCCAAGCCTAAGCATCATTGAGTAATTGAGAAGCATTATCAAGTGAATTTCAAGAAATCTAAGGAGAAATATTTGAAGCAAGCATCTATCCATCATCAAGCATTCAATCATTCATCAAAGAAATCCATGGGAGGCCATTGAAGGATTCAAGCTACATAGTGCCCTTTTTGGTGATCTCTCCGCCCACCTTCTTCCAAGCCTCTTCATACTCAAGAACCCATTCAAGATTTGGTGTTGGAGATCTAAAATAAATTGATTGAATACATCCTAAATTATAAATTCTAGATCCATTTGTGCATACATACTTGTGGATTCAAGCATTTGAATCCTCCACAAGGACTTTTACATGAGCAAGGTGAATTGTTTCATTTACTTTGTTTACTTCTACAATTTCAATTATATATTTGAGGTTAATTCAAAAACTGGGTTTTAACCAAGGCAAACCCCTCCCCCCCCCCAACAAACAAATCTCTTTTTCTTGCTAATACAAGTTCAGGACTATGGATTTGAACTCAGATTTGGATACCCTTTTCAGCGAACTATCGGGATCCACGAACAGATTTTATGTCGGACCTGTGCAGGTCAGGGTCAAGATTATTGGGTCAGGGGTGACATTTGTGGGTCAAGTTTGACCTTTTTCACAAGATGGTGTTGGATTGGAAAATTATTTATGGGTTTTATTCGTCTTTGCATTTCTATTTAGGATCATACTTCAAATTTTCCATAAATATATTACAGACCTCAGAAAACAACATTCTTCATATCTGCAATTCTTTAAGGTTGGAACTTCCTCTAATACTTTTTAATTACTATTATATATCATATCTCCTTAATCATAAAACATAATTTAAGATCTTCTTCCTTACTCTCATTTCCAAATGGTTGATTCATTTGTGTATTGATCCTTCTTTTGGGTTAATCAACTTGGATC
>MU224127.1:611089-624079 GCA_018584345.1 Thuja plicata
TATATTCTATTATTGAACCAATTGAGGATGTTTCCTCTTTCACAAATCTTCTATTTATGGCCTCCATAGCTTTCGCTTCTCTCTTTCTATGGTAGGTTTGCATGTAGGTGATTCTTAAGAGATGTAGGGTTGAGTTTTCATCTACTCCAATACAAAATATGTCTTCTTTGCAACAAAAAATTTCTTTCATGACTCAATTCGAGCTCAACATTCCTACTTGTAACATTGTTAGTACTTTGTCTTTGGATATTATCTGTGTTGTTATCCTATAATATATGGAGATTCCTCATCCCGAGACTTATAATAGTAAGGGTGATCCCGTGTCTCATGTCAAAACTTTCCAAACATTGTGTAGTGGTTTCTCTCATGACCATATGTACATGGAAAAGTTGTTTACTAAAACATTTTGAGACAAAGCCTTGCAATGGTATTGTTCCTTACCTCCTTATTCAAGTGATTATTTCCAAAAACTTTCTAAAACATTTATTGAACATTTTTAAAAGAGCATTGGTCCTAAAATATCTCTAACTGATTTAATGCACTACAAACAAAGTGTTAAATAAAAAGTTATTGATTTCATTGGTAGATTTAACCATTTGCATACTCAGATTTCTTATCATGTGCCTGATATTTATGTGCAATTTATTTTATTGTTAATTTACAAAGTAACATTAGAGATAAGATACTTCTTCCTGAATTCTCTTCATTTTCACAATTGTCTGTAGTGCTTCGTCATTATCAACTACAAGTGATTCAGTTTGAGAGAACCACTCTAATGGATCATGTTCTTGTCGATAAGACTGATGTCACATCCAATTTCAACAAGTTTCAGAAATCAAACAACTACATCAAAATAAAAAAATCATCCAACAATGTTGATGAACAAGTGGCATCAACATCCAAAGGTGTGACTCCTTTGTCATCTATTTTTAAACCTGCTCGTAATTATGCCTAGCTTTTAGAATTATTGCATAATGTGATGTTGAAGTTAATTAATTTTAATATATTAAAAATTCCTCCTATAAAACCCATTGACACCTCTAAACCTCAATCCAAATACTTTGATCCCAAATATTTTTGTTCATACCACCATCAACCTGGTCATGATACTAAAAAATGTTTCCACCTAAAAATTGTTATCCAAGATCTTATTGATTCCAAGGTTATATCTTTTGATGGTGACCATGATCAAGGAAACAAATTTGTGGCACCTCCCAACCAAAACTACACCAATCATTTGCCATCTCATTCAACCAATACTATTGATCAACCTTCTTCTTCCCAATTTATTGACTATGATAACAAAGTTAATGAAGCCAATCATATTTTTAACCAAGTTGAGAAAGTAAAACCTAAACCTTTATATTAGCCTTGCATTACCTTTGACCCTACCAAGAGAATTAAAGCACCTGATGTTCCTCTCTATTTTGTTTCAAATTTTAATGGCCTTCCTACCTATGGTGCCATGTTAATCCCCCTTGCATAGTGAATGTGATAATTGAAGAACATCTTTACAACAAACAATTAAAAAAAGGCTTTTATGACAAATCTAATGTTAGGATTCAAAATTTCAATGGTTTTCTTCATCCTTCCCATGTCAGGCCCAAAATTAGACAATGGGAAGGGGGGAGGGGTGAATTCATACCAAGAATCACAATACGTTACTCCACCAAGTCAGCTAGGACCTAAATGAAGAAACACCAAAACACTATCAAGTCACCAAATGCGATCAACAAGAACCATAAATACGGTCATAACACAAGACTATAACACCAGTAAGCAACAAGAATAGCTTCTCGAACCTTCACAACATCTCAACCTCAAAATCCAAACTCATCTCTGTTATAAATCATCAACACAAAACTAAATTGTTGAACTCTGAATCATGCACAAAACTAGTTAAGGAAACAATAATAAGTCCCAAATCTTCCACCAAATTTGCATCAACTGAATCAACCAGTCTGATCCATACTGAAGTAGAACTCAACCTCTGACACATCCTGAACAACTGGAAAATTGAAATGCAGTTAATTGATAAATTAATCATAGATCACTCAAACTTTCATGCAAACCTCTGTAAGTTCACTAGAATCAAATACAGACATATCTGAAACATCATCTAGGATTGTATCAAAAGATCTTCAACATAACATCTGAACAATTAAAATCATCTTCACTGATCAAACTAAACTCATTGTCTGCAACAACAATAGTATGTTGACATCTTTGAAAAAACACTAATGTCAACAAACATAGTCATGGTCTAATAAAAAATCTATGACATGCTCAAAAATCTTCCAAAAATCTCTCCCTTTTTAATTTATGGCAACATATGAAGTGAACAATTGATCAATACACAAAGACATCAAGAGACAATATATCCACCTAATCACTCTGAATATCCAACTTTAAAACTCTCGACACAATCTGATGGGGAGCTCCTACTCCTAGAGCTTTCTTGCTCTCTCCTATACCTTCTCTTGGTCTTCTGTAGGGTTTCAATCACTACCCTAACTATAGGATTCCTCTCTAATCCTCTAACACCCTAGGAGCTCTCCAACAAGTTCAAATTATTCACTAGATCCTTCTCCATAAGCCTTCACAATCATGTCTTATCTTGATCTTCTACTTCCCCAACTAACTCATCTTCTTATGGATTGGATTCTTGACATATTTTAGGTCTCTTTCAACTCCCCTAGATCCAATCTTGTGGATCTTTCACCCTATTTCCAAACGGGTTCAAGATTCCTAGTTTTCTAGGCCTTGTAGCCTTTTTAGGCCTATTAGCCCTCATAAACACTGAAAAAAAATGGATTTCCTCTCAAAATCCCTTAACACCCCTGAAATATAATTATATATTATTTGTGGGTTTTTCATAGGCTTAAATATTTTCTAGGTCTCAATTTCCCACCCTGTCCACACAATGGACTTTCACCAAACCCCTAAAATTGATGGTTTCTAGGGCATGAACACTGGTTTCGTTTCTTGGCTTTTTTTATTTGCTCTAACTGCCTCCTATGAACTTCTACTTCCATAAAAATGTCTTTAGTACATGCCCCTACACCTATCTACCACTGATTGGCACACACCAATCACCAAGCAATCATTATTGACTCTATTCAATTCAGTTACCCTAGCCAGAATAACCAATACTTGCATAGGGCCTGAATGTTCTCATGCCTTCCTTGCACACACACACACACACACACTCCACACACTATATATGCATTTTATATAGAATGCTTTACCTGATTCCAAGTGGTCATAATACTTTGGACCTTAGGAACTCCAAGAAAAGCCATTATCTACATGACTAGTTCAAAACTGGGCAGTGAACCAATGAAACCTAAATAATTTACAAAATGCTAACCAATATGAACAAATGATCAAATAAATTCCATATAAACTAAGTAAATAACACAATAAACATTCTCAATTCATTAATTTAACCCATTCAATCCATTAAGGTATTGGATCGGGGTTCTGTCTGCAAATACAGTGCAAAATCTTACTTCTCTACAATAAATCTGTACAAAATGAACTTCAATTGTCACTTTAAGGTTTGTTCCACCTTATATATCTTATTCCCACATTTATGGACCCTCATGTCAGGATTTGGGCATAATTAAAGCCAATTCCTAAAATCTAGGAAATGTTGTCATGACAACTTTGCAAAGTTGCAAAAGTTGTCATGACAAGTTTTACATTTTTTGTCAAAATGACATTCTATCAACTCCCATAGTCCAATTTGGTTTCCAAACTTACCAAATGATCCTAAAACATTTAAAAACATTAAAATTTTGAATGTCACTCCATTCTGGAGTTTTGGTCAACAGTTTGACCTTTTGGTTGACTTCTAAGGATGTGAACCCCTAGAAGCAACTTGACTCAACAACTAACAAACCCTAGCAATACTAACCCTAAACACACCTTAGACACACTTGGGACTTTATAACATAGTCATTATTCACTGATGGTTGGCCAAACCAACCTACAAGCCAAAATGACTAACAAGATCTTTCAAAGACCTTAGGGTGCTCCTGCACCATCCTCCCCTGCAACAAACAAGTTAAGGTACCTGTGGTGATAGGAAATCCTCACTGATTCCATGATTTTTGAAGTCACTCTCAGCTATCCAAGTGGATTTTGACTCTGGTTTCTACCTCCACTTCACTAGGTGTTCCATATAGACCTTATGCCTGGTCTATTTCTTCACTCTTGAATCCAGTATCCTTTCAACTTGTGGCTCGATCTGATCCAGAGTCTTGAACTCTCCCACATCCTTATTCACCTTATTATTGTACTGTACCTCATCCATCTCTGGCCCTTTATACTTTATCAAGTCCTTCACATTGAAGATTGGAGAAATTGGCATCTCCTTGGGTAGCTCCACCTTATAGGCATTGGGTCTATACTTGGCCAACACCTTGCAAGGCCCAATCCTTTTCATCTGTAACTTACTAGGTATCCCATTTTTTAGTCTTTCCTTATTCAAAAACACCATTACTAGATCACCCACTTCAAATTTCAAATCTCTTCTTCACTCATCTCTCTTGGATTTCAATTTTTGATTGGCCTATATTAATTTCCTTCTCACCTGTTCATGTACCTCTCTCATTTATTGAGAGAAATCATCAGCATGACCACTGACGCATTCACAATATTGTAGGTCTCTTAACTCAAGTACACCCCTTGGGTGTAACCCATAGACAATCTCAAATGGGCTCTTACCTGTGGTCCGATTTGTACTATCATTATAGGCAAATTCTGCATGAGGTATCACTTGCTCCCAACTTTGTCCATACTCTTTAGTCAAACATCTCAACAAATTTCCAATTACCCTGTTGATCACCTATGTCTAGCCATCTGTTTGAGGATGATAAGCTGAGCTATGTGAAAAGTTGGTTCCTAGCCTTCTCCAAAGCATCTTCCAGAAATGTCCCATAAACTTCACATCTTTGTCTGCAACTATGCTTGTTGGCAAGCCATGTATCCTCACTATCTCTTTAAAGAAAAAATGGGCAATATGGCTAGCATCATGTGTTGTCTTGCATGGGACAAAATGGCTCATCTTGCTAAACCTGTCTACTACCACAAACACACTGTCTAAACCAGTATGTGTCCTAGGTAGTCCCATAATGAAATCCATATTGATGCAATCCCATGGTCTACTTGGGATGGGCAATGGCCGATATAAGCCTACCTTTGATGAAGTTCCTTTTTCCTTTTGACACACCACACACTGCTCTATATATCTCTTTATATCCCTCTACATTTTTGGCCTCCAGTAAAACCTCTCCACTAGATCCAAGGTCTTTTTCAATCCAAAGTGTCCACTTAAGCTCCCATTATGCTTTTCTTGTATGAGGTTCTCCCTCATGGATCCCCTTGGCACACATAATTGTTTCCCTTTGAACAACAATCCATTTTGAAGAGTATAATCTACATACTCACTGTGGAAGTGATTCTCAAATTCTTTGCACACCTTGTAGATCACTGAGAAATCTGCATCTCCTTCATAAAGGTCCTTAAACCCTTCTACCCCTGTACTTTGCAACTGAATCTCTTGTATTTTAAGCATCCTTCTACTAAGGGCATCTGCAAATTTGATTTGCACCCCCTTCTTATGCTTAATAGTGAAGGTGTATGACTGCAAAAACTCCATCCATTTGATGTGCCTCAAACTAAGTTTGTCTTGGGTATTGATATAATTCAATGCTTGGTTATCTGTAAAGACAAAAAACTCTTTAGGCAATAGATAATGCCTCCATTTCTTTAAGGCTTGTACAAGAGCATATAGCTCCAAGTCATAGGAAGAGTACCTAGACTTTGCCTCATTCAATCTCTCACTAAAAAATGCCACAGGCCTGTCTTCTTTGCTTAAGATAGCCCCCACTGCTATGCTGCTGGCATCACTCTCTACTATGAAAGTTTTGTCAAAACTTGGTAACAACAATATAGGTTGAGTGGCTACTTCTCCGTTCAACCTTTCAAACCCCTCATTAGCTCCCTTGGTCCATACAAATTTTGTTTTCAACCCTACTTTAATGGTCTCTAGGACTGGAGCACAAATTTCACTGAATCTCCTAATGAACTTCCTATAGAATTGGGCTAACCCATGGAAGCTCCTAACTTCAGTCCCTATCTTAGGAGTAGGATAGTTCAATGTGGCATCTACTTTGTCCTTATCCATTTTCAAGTCACCTTGGGAGACTACAAATTCTAGGTAGACTAGTTCCTCCTTCATGAACTCACTCTTTTCAAGATTAATGGTGAGCTTTTCCTCCTACAACCTCTTCAACACTAACTCCAAGTGCTTCATATGATCCTCCTTTGTCTTGCTAAAAATTAGGATGTCATCTAAATAGACATCTACAAACACACCTGTGTAGTCTTTCGAGACCTCATTCATCACCCTCATAAAGGTACTAGGTGCATTGGTAATCCCAAAGGGCATAACTAACCATTCATATAACCACTTTGTAGTCTTAAAGGCTGACTTTGACTCATCATATTCCTTCATCCTAATTTGGTAATAACCACTTTTCAAATCAATTTTAGAGAAGTACTTAGCACCCCCCAAACAATCCATCAGATCTTTTATCCTAGGAATAGGAAATCTATATCTAATAGTGATCCTATTTATTGCCCTAGAATCAGTACACATCCTCCACTTAGATGCCTTATTAGGATCCAACACCAGTGGGACAACACATGGGCTTATTCTTTTTCTGATCAACCCCTGGTCCAAAAGTTCTTGTACTTGCCTGGCTATCTCCTTGTTTTGCTTTGGTGTCATTTTGTATACAGCCTTATTTGGCAAAGATGCTCCTGGTATAAAGTCAATTTGACGACTTATCTCCCTCTTTGGTGGTAGTGTAGCTAGTGTACCCTCACATATTATGTCTTTGAACTGATCCAACAGTTCTTTCACTTCCTTTGGCATAGGTGCTTGCTTATGAGTCTCCTCCTCCTTTGGCTTTAACACGATTGCATAGCCAACTCCTTCCTCTTTCATATTTGTTAGGAATTCCTTTTTACTCGTTAATAATGTACTGGATTATGCCTTCTCTACTATGTCCTCTTCTAGCAGAGACTAAATTTTGAAACTGACCCCTTTTTTCTTGAAGGAGTACTTGTTTTCTTTCCCATTATGGATAGCTTCCCTGTCATACAGCCATGGTATGACAAGTAACAGATGTAATGCATCCATTGGAAACACATCACAAAGTATCTTATCCTGATACTTACCAATGGTAAACTCTACACACACTTTCTCATTTACCAATATGTTTTGCCCCTTGTTCAGCCATGTAACTTTATAGGGACACACATGTGGAATCTTGGTGAGTTTCAACTTTTGTACTGCCTCCTTAGCTATAACATTATCTGTGGACCTTGAATCAATGATAACCTTGCACACTTTCCCCAATATCTCTCATTTGACCCTAAAAAGAGCCCTTCTCTGCTTATGTTCATCTTTGGTGGGTGTCTTGAATAAAATTCTTCTCAACATGAGGTGTTCTCCTTTCTTTGAATCTAGACTCACCTTTGATTGTTTAGAGCAGTCCTCTTCTTGGACATAGGATATCTTCTTCTCTCCTTGTGTAGCTGGGGGTTTATCAGGGCATCTATATGCAAGGTTCCCCAATTGTCCACAGTTGTAGCATTTCATGGAAGAAAAATGAGAACTTCTCCCAAAACCCCCTGATCTTCCTCTTCCATTGTTATAAGATCCTATTCCTCTATTGTATCCACCCTTATTGCTTGATTCATGTCCTTGCTCTATATATCTAGAGTCACCTTGACTCCTACTGCCATTGCCTCTTCCACTTGTGCCTCCTCTATGCCCACCTCTATTGTCTCTGCCCCTTCCTCTCCCTCTGGAGTTAGAATCTTGTTTCTTCCTAAGTTTATCTTCCCCTTTCAAAGCCATTTGAAAACAAATATGAATGGAAGTTAGGGTAAATAAATTGGGTTCTTCTTTTATGTTCCACCTTAATCCATTAAGGTACTGAGCAACCTTGATGCTCTTTGTCTCTTGTATCCTTGATCTAAGACAAAGTTTCTGAAATTCCTCAGTGTGTGATGACACATCTAGATCTTTTGCCTAAGGTTCTATCCCTTCTTGTGTAGCTGAATGTCATAGTCTTTTGGAAGGTAGTTCTCCTTAACTTTTTCCACCATTGACTTCCACTTTGCTATGGGCTTCTTGCCATCTTTCTCATTTTCTTCTTGTAGAAACTTCCACCATGTGAGTGCTTGTCCTCTTAGCCTAGACTTGGCTATCTTTACCTTCTGTGCTTCTATGATCCCATCACATTCGAAGTGGTTATCCATACCTTTGATCCATTCCATAACCATCTCTGCATCCATCTTACCAGAGAACATTAGAATTCCTTCTAGAGACTTTCCACTCAATGCCTTGAGTGCCTTGAGAAATGGTTCCTCAGGTAGAGGAGGGTGAGGCTCTAGTTCTATCTCCTCCTCTACTAGTTTCTTCCCCTTATCTTTATCTTCATTCATCCACTCCTTCATCTTGTTGGCTATCTCTACAACCTCTACCATCTTTATCTTCATTTCTTCCATTGCTTCTTCAAGAAGCCTATTATTGTCTCGCTGCTCAAACAAGTCTCTTTCCAATTCAACATTAGTCACCATGATGTTCTCACCTATGGATTCACTCCTCTCTGACATACACCAATCAACTCCCAAGCCTTTCAATGGCTCTGATACCAATTTGATGGGGAGCTCCTACTCCTAGATCTTTCTCTCTCTCTCTCTCCTAGACCTTCTCTTGGTCTTCCTCAAGGTTTCAATCACTACCCTAACTAGAGGATTCCTCTCTGATCCTCTAACACCCTAGGAGCTCTCCAACAAGTTCAAATTCTTCACTAGATCCTTCTCCATAAGCCTTCACATTCATGTATTGTCTTGGTCTTCTACTTCCCCAACTGACTCATCTTCTTGTGGATTGGATTCATGACTTCTTTTAGGTTTCTTTCAACTCCCCTAGATCCAATCTTGTGGATCTTTCACCCTATTTCCAAATGGGTTCAAGATTCCTAGTTTTCTAGGCCTTGTAGCCCTTTTATAGACCTATTAGCCCTCCTAAACACTGAAAAGGTGGATTTCCTCTCAAAATACCTTAACACCCCTAAAATCTAAATATATATTCTTTGTGGGTTTTTCCTAGGGTTAAAGATTTTCTAGGTATCAATTTCCCACCCTGCCCGTACAATGGACTTTCACCAAACCCCTAAAATTGAGGGTTTTTAGGGCATGAACACTGGTTTGGTTTCTTGGATTTCTTTAGCTACTCTAACTACCTCCTCTGGACTTATCATTCCATCAACATGTTTATAGTATATTCCCCTACACCTCTCTACCACTGATTGGCACACACCAATCACCAAGTAATCATTATTGCCTCTATTCAGTTCAGTTACCCTAGCCAGAATAACCAGTACTCACCTAGGGCCTAAATGTTCTCATGCCTTCCCTACACACACACTCCACACACTATATATACAAGGCTTTACCTGATTCCATGTGGTCATAATACTTTGGACCACGGGAAATCCAAGAAAAGCCATTATCTACATGACTGGTTCAAAACTGGGCAGTGAACTAGTGGAACCTAAATAATTTACAAAATGCTAACCAGTATGAGAAAATGATCAAATCAATGCCACAAAGACTAAGGAAATAACAAAATAAACACTCTTAATGCATTAATTCAATCCATTCAATCCATTCAATCCATTAAGGTATTGGATCAGGGTACTGTCTGCAAATACAGTGCAAAATCTTACTTCTCTACAATGAGTCCGTACAAAATGAACTCCAACTGTCACTTTAGGGTTTGTTCCACCTTATATATCCTATTCCCACATGTATTGACCCTCATGTCAATATTTGGGCATAATTAAAGCCAATTCCTAAAATCTAGGAAATGTTGTCATGACAACTTTGCAAAGTTGCAAAAGTTGTCATGACAACTTTTACAATTTTTGTCAAAATGACATTCTATCAACTCCCATCGCCCAATTTGGTTTCCAAACTTACCAAATGATCCTAAAATACTTAAAAACATTAAAATCTTGAATTTCACTCCATTTTTGAGTTTTGGTCAACCCTTTGACCTTTTGATTAACTTCTAAGGATGTGGACCCCTAGAAACAACTTGACTCAACAACTAACAAATCCTAAGCACTACTAACCCTAAACACACCTTAGACACACTTGGGACTTTATAACATAGTCCTTATTCACTGATGGCTGGCCAAACCAACCTACAAGCCAAAATGACTAACAAGATCTTTCAAAGACCTTAGGGTGCTCCTGCACCACAATCTTTCCTGATTATTCTATTTTCCACACAATCTCTTCCCCTTTGACATTAATGGTGAAGGGCTAAAGATATCAAAAGAATTGAATGCACCTCAAAAGTTTGATGTGAAATTTGCAATGTCAATCCACAAGATCCATAAGACTTCTCCCCCTAAGGATTGGTCCCCAACTCATCAATCTAGAGAATGATGTTCTAATAATTTTCCCAACTGATTCCATCCCTCACATCATGATCTCTGATCAAGAGGGGCTATAACCCCATTCTCATCTATGAGACACTAAAATGTATCCTTTGGTAAAAGATTTGTAAAGATATCAGTAATATGTTCCTTAGTAGATACATACTCCAACCTTACTTCCTTTTCACAAACTTTATCCTTCAAGAAATGACATCTAATAAAAATATTTTTTTCCCTTGAATGTTGCACATGGTTCCTTGAAATATTTATAATGCTTGTGATGACATTAAGTTTTTCCACTAGTATACTTAAGTGAAAAAACATGATAAAGGTCATCGGTATAGGCATAACTGACAGACATCAAGCATACCCACCAAGATGACAATGTCTATCATGAAAATGCTAAGTATAGAATTGTTCGAAGAACACTGACTAGTGTTCAACTGACGACAAAGCATAAAGGACATTACCGACGATACAGTTTTGTGAACATCACCAACAGAGCAGAAAAGACAAGGAACCCAATGAACAGTTCAGTAAAGGGACACTGATGGAGCATAAAATTGACAAAACAAAGAATGAAAGAAAACTGACTGACTGACAGAGCAGTCCGACCATCAAAACTGACAGTCAGTTACAGAACCCGCAAAAAGTGGATCTAACTTTACACGTCAGATAAAACATTGTAATTCTATTTATAGAATTTTTATTTGTTTTAAAACTTTACTTGAGGGTCAAGAAAGCATATTGTAAATGTGTTAAAGCATCCTAATGGATCTAAAAGATAACTAACTAAAGATCAAGGTCAAGTTGTAAACCTTGGATCTAAAGTTAATTTGAAAAGCGTGAATCAAGAATATACCTAGAAACTAGTATAAATAGATGTTCAATCATTTGTAATAGAAGACATGAAGTAACTTGGAAAAATGATTGTAGCCATGGAGAGCATCTAAGCATTAGAAGAGAATTCATGCAAAGTTCAGAAATAGATTATATCAGTTATCAAGAACACAAACAAGGCTACCAACAAGCAGAGACAAGGTATCACTCAATCACTCAAGGTGATTACATTTACATTGTAAGCTTTACAGGATCTGTTATCCGCAATTAGAGATTGCATATACTATCATATCAACATTTATATTATAGTTGCATTATAATAAGTGCATCACATCTAAAATCCTTTTGTAGAAGGTGGACTTAACAGTTCTTTGAAAAATCTCTTAACAAAGTGCACACTTAATAGTGTTGCTAAAGATTCAAACGAAGTAGATCCTAACAGGTCTCCACTCTAATACTCCTAACAGGGTAGATCATCAGAAGTGATCAAATTGTAAGCCTTAATTGGCTCCCTTCTTATCTGCAGATAGTGAAGTTTTGTGGGTAGACATCCCCACCACAGTTTTTACTTTCTAACAGGAGTTTTCTGCGATATCATATCATGTGTTGTGTGTAATTTACTTTCATGTATGTTTCTTGAAAGTTTACACATGCAAAGAACTTATATTATGAATTCACATACATAAAGAAAGATAAATAGATAGATAGGAATATACAAATCTGATGACACAAAGGTTAATGGGCCAACCACATAAAAAGTTTTAGAGGTACTGATTCACCCCTCCCCTCTCAATACTTCATTCTAATAATTCCAACAATTGGTATCAGAGCTAAGTCTCTTTCTTGAAAATCTTAAAGACTTAAGAGAAAACATCAACACAATGGAAAAGTACAGACTAGACAAGACTATTGAGAATGAGTAGTTACAAATTCATATTTACTATGAGCAGTACAAAGAGGCGAGAGTAAGCATGAGAAAGTTTCTTGATGAAAGAAAGATTATGGCAACTAGGCTTAATGAAAAAGATTATCAAGAAGAGGAGATTCCAGATTGCTTCAACATAGCTGAATCATCAACAAGCAAAGCATCAGACACATCAATAGAAGAGATCACAAGTCTACAAGAAGTCAATCTGCATCTGACAGAGCAAATCAAAATGCTGCAAATCGGTCAAGAGACCTAGATGGTAAAAATGATTGATGTCATGAATGATTCAAGAAAAGTTGAAACAGAGAGAACATTGGCTATTGATTATAGGAGGAAAATTATAGAGAAGCTACAAGAAAAAGAATTAGAGATTCAAAGACTTACTGATCATCACCCTGAGATTACCAACCAAATTATTCTTATGAGTCAAGAGGCAAACATATTAAATACTGAACTCATTGAAAGAATACAGATCATCGGTGAGCTAAGGGAAGAGAATGAGAAGCTAAAGCATGAAGTCAGAATTCAGAATTAACACAATGAATTAATCAAGAAAGATGAAGATAGAAATAAAAGAATGGATGATTTCCTTGACGGACAAAGAAGAGTCAACAACTACATAGGAATAGGGTACACCAACAATGGAGAATCATCTAATCAATCAGATCAAAGGAATGTTTATGCAACTCC
>MU224127.1:624148-646085 GCA_018584345.1 Thuja plicata
CAATCACAATCTACTTTCATTGGTAATTGTTATAAATGTCACAAGAAAGGACACAAGGCATTTGAATGCAGATCCAAGGTGACAAATCCAAAGAAGGAAACCTACATGGACAAATATTGTCCTACCTGCAAAATTAATGGACATACACATCAGGAGTGCTAGAAAAAGAACAAGAAAGCATGGACACCAAAAGAACCTGATAATGGCTACAAACTGACAAGAGTGGGTAACTCATATTTTTGGGACTATAACACATGGGTAAATTGCACATCATGTGGAAGGTATGGTCATATATCTGCCAACTGTATGAGAAAATGGACTAGAAGACCAAGAGGATGGTTCAATCCAGGTATGGCATGTTTACATTGTCATAAGGTTGGACACGTGATAAAAGATTGCAAAGACCGACTGATAGAAACAAGCACTTATCCCAATGGAAACACCATTAATGACATCAAGAAGATGAGAAACAAGATGTGGGTAAAAGCCAAAAACACTGAAGGTGCTGGAACAAGCAATGCAAATGACGATGCCCCATCCAATGGATCTAGTGGAATCACTATCTCCAACTAAATTGCACAAGTATGGAACTACATTATGAGAAGTTATATTGTGCACCGGTTCCATTACACATTAACCATATAGACAAAATTAGCATTATTGAAGATGTACTATATTGTTACGTGTAATATTATTGAAAAACAACCATCGGTAAATGGGTACAAATTAGCATCGGTGAACACACACAGAAAAGTTAACACTACTTATCAAAATGTATCAGGCATTACACAAAAGCCAAGTTGCTAAAGTGTAAACTGACGGACATCGGTGATCTTTGAGCCGATAGAATTTGTCGTCGCCATTTTACCAACAATCATCGGTGAAGTCACCGAAGCTGCTAGCTACTCTAACGCTTTATGCCTACACCGAAGATGTTATTTATGTCTCAACCNCGATGAACTCGGTCTTTGTATATCGATGAGTTGTTGGGCATTAATGACAACTTAGGGCACAAAAGTTATAAAAGTATGAGGGAAGAACTCATTTTGCACCCACAGTTTTTGAGCAACCAAGCAGAGCGAAGTAGAGTGATTGAAGAGAAGATTGAAGTGCGACCTCAGCAAGATTTTAACACAACTCAAAGGATTCACGAGCGATCACAGAGATTTAGTAAGTACCTGCATACACCGACCACACTGTTTAAGTTACAGAAAGCCCTAAATTTTTGAAAATGATGGCATCTACTTCAAGAGTTGAAAATTTGAAACAAGATAAGAAGAAAATGATTAATCTTATCAGCAACAACACTTGTGTTGAACCTAAATACAAGTTGCACCCAGAAATCATATCACAACCTGATGATTCCAGAGCATTCTCCAGAATCCCACCTAGGGTTTTTCTGGTAGAGGATGTAAGGTCCTATATTCATTGCAAGATCTTGAAATTAGGATATCTAGACCTAGACAATGCCTATAAGGCACTATGTGGTAAAGCTGGAAACCTGAAAGAAGAGCACAAGCATCTGGAAGTGAAAGGTCTCACGAATGCATTACATTTTCCCAGGGTTTTTAAAAGTGAATGGATACGAATAGTTCTTAGCAGAATGCATAACTAGGCATTATGGCTTAATGAGCCAAAACAAATAACAAAATATGTTATTCATGCGGTTATTGGATATCACACAATCGACAAGCCACAAGGTCACAAGCACCCATCCTTGAAGGAATTGGAAAAGCTAACTGGTGCAAAATAAGACAAGAGAGGTCTCAAGTTCATCACTATCACCGACGAGGAACTCAAGTTTGGTGCATGTGTGGTAGGATACAAAATATTTCAGGCCAACATAATGAACAACATAGCAAGCACTGCTATGAGAACAACCTACAAGATCATAAAACTGGGAAAGAAGATGGATCTTGCAGAGATATTGTTGAATCAACTTGAGGAGAACATGAACACCATAAGATCTTCAAGGACAAACACTTGTAAGTTTGGTTCCCTCATTATGTGCATATTCTTTTACTTTGAAGAATACTTTCCTTCCATAGGTAAAGTAGTATGGGACACAAACAAACCTGTCACCATTCAAATATGTGAGCATATAGAGTCATTAGGAACAGATTTTGATGACCTAATGAATGAGTATTTCAAAGGTATTAAAGAAAAAATGCAAGCTAGAACAAGGATACCTGAGAGTTTGATAGAAGAACACAAAGAGGACATATGTTTAATGGTAGATACTGATTTTACCTATATCAAACTAGTAATACCTAGGAAATCCTGGCTATCACCATTAGAATATGAGATCAAAATAGGACAAGCTACTAAGTGCATCAAGGCACTATTGAATGAACCAGTGGACAATAATCAAGAAATATTTGGCACTTATGAAGAATCCAAACCAAAGATCAAGATAGATCTTGTTGTCAAGAAAATTGTAAACAAGAAGAATAAGATAATAAAAGACTTAACCAAGAAATTTGCAGTTACTAAAGAAGGTGAAGAGGAAACAAAGGAAAGGATGAACAAATCAAGGGCCAGTCACCTATCGGTGAAGATATAGAAAATAATGACTTGGAGGGTACACAATCAGATTCACCACCTCCTCCTCCATCTAAGAGATCAAGAACAATAGTCATTTCAAGAACAAGAAGCAAAACTACAAAGGAAACAACTCCTTCACCACTAAAGAAAGGAAAAGTGAGAACCTATATGAGGAAACAAGTCTCACCAAAAGAAAAGTAGACCAAAAGGATGAAGTTGACAAGAACTAGAGAAGATCTAGAAGACTCAGCTATGGATGAAGCTAACATAGATGTGCAAAAAGGGAAAGAACCCTTGGTTCCAAAGATAATTGATGAAATATGTAAAAACATCTCAGAATCACCATCTATTTCTGATCCTAACATTAGGAAATGGTTGAAATTTGATCCAGAGGATCAAAACAAAATTGAAGAAGCTATAATAGCTAAAATGTGCAAACACAATTATGTTCCACGACAATTCTCAGAATATGACGTTCCCAAGGAACTATCAGCGAAATTGTCTGCAAGATGGACATTTGCACTTCACCAAGAAAAAGAGATAAGAGAAAGAGTACTTGTTACTCTTATTCCTTTTGATTCAAAGAAGGAAGAGATAAGTGAAATGATGAAAAGGTATGAAAAGGAGTTCTCAGCCAAAATGAGAGCATACAAATTTCTCAAAGGGAAGCTAATTGAGCTTGATCAGGAAAGCATTAAGAAGTGGTGCAAGATACTCAAGAAGCCCACTAAGGAAGCTAGCCCAGAGAAGGAACAGATTATCATTAAGGATGCACAGGATGACTCATCAGTGGAATTGGACAGAGAAGAGAGTGAGGCAACCGGCAACCTGAACACTGAATTTGCAGATGAGGTATGGCCTGACACTACTCTTGACAAAAATTAGAGTGAAGAAAGCCAAATTCCACCAAGTCTAATTCATATTGACTTGAGTAATGAAGAAGAGGCTACCAAAGAAGAATTGACAATAAACGGTAACATAATTGAAGATATCAATAATGAAACATGGTTGGATAATGTCATTAATGACACTACAGGAAAAGACCCTACAGAAGAGGTGCAAAAAGATGAAGATATTAATGTTGCACAGGGTAATACCGACAGACAGGATACACTTACTGACACTGCAGAGGTCAATACACTGACCAACATGAAAATTTTGATACAAGCTATTGATATTGAATCAAGTCAAGAGAAATCATCTAAGAAAGATGATGATATACCCAAGGACACAGGTAATGATGAAAATAAAGATGCATTAGACACTCAAAAATATACAAATACAGAGATGAAGGATGCAACCGACACTCAGCAAAAGGTGTCTATTGAAAAAGACAAAGGAGAAGATACTAAAACATATGAAACATTGAGAAAGAATGAAGAGAAAGAAAAGAGTGAAGAAGTTAAGCAAGATGAGAGCATGAGAGAAAAGGAAGATAAATCTGTTGATACACCCAAGGCCAATGAAGAGACATCTTCACAAAACCACCTGGTGGACTCTGAACAGAAGCAACAAGATGCTTCATCTTCTCGACCTTCACCTACAAAATCAATCCAATCTCAAGATATACAAATGGTAGTTCACCAATATGTCTCCCAGCCAAAGAAGAAAAAGAAGAAAGTAATGAAGAAAGACATCTTGGCTATAACACTTGATGAGGTAATTGAAATACCCAAGTGGGATGTATCTACTTTAGATACTGAAGCACTTCAAAAGTTTGGAGTGATGTGTTAAAGAAAAGCAATACAAGAGAAAATGAGAGACACATAGGGAATCCCAAACACTTGATAAAGCTAGGGACATACTACATCAACTTGTTCCAGATATCAAAGTTGAAAATGACATATCAGTCATGGAACAAATTGCAGTTCTTACCGACGCCATCACCAATCAAAATGTAGATGCAGAGAAGGCAATGGAAGAACAAGCAGAAATGAAGTCTCAACACAAATTAGTTGAGAAGATCAGCTAAGAAGTGGCAGAGAATAAGGTAAATCTCTCTGAATTAGAAATTCATTTAGAACCTATGATTGCTGAAGTTGTTACCTTAGTTCAAAAATTGTGCACACTTGAAAATTTCACAAAAGAAAATAGTGAAAAGTTGTCCCAACTAGATTCAGATCTGACAACGAGTGCACAAAGTTTAACCTCTGATGCAACCACAATAAAGTTGCACCATGACAAGATAACAAAGGTAAACAGATTAAGACAAGAGATATAGGATGCAGAGACACAATTTAGAAATGAGGTTACCGAGATACAGTCTCACATTTTGCCAAACCTCATCACTCTACAACAACACATAACAGATGCGAGAAATCTGATCTCAACCCCGGAGATGTCTGTAGTAGACAACATCTATGACATGCATGTAAGGATATCACTTGAGCACATGGATCTTGAGAATTTGAAGGAGAAATGGGAGAAGATGATGGATGAAATCAAAGCCTCACACTCTCACATTTTTTACAAGTTGTAAGTACCTTTGCCCTCATTATCAAAAAAGGAGGAATGTATAGTCCATATGTACAATATACTACTTTAGAAGAAAGGAGATAAGGATATGTATAATATATGTACAACAAGGATAGATATGTACAATATATCAGAAAATGGAAACAAAAAGGAGAAGTCAATTATATGTACATAAACTTACACTTACTGACATATGCATAGGGGGAGTCATTTGATGACTAAGGAAGAAGTATACATAGGTGTACATACTAATACATCAAGTATGTTGCACATATAAGTTTTTGATACTAATGTCAAAGGGGAAATTGATGACATTAATTTTTTCCATTAGTATACTTAAGTGAAAAAACATGACAAAGGTCATCGGTATAGGCATAACTGACGGACAACAAGCATACCCGACAAGATGACAATGTCTATCATGAAAATGCTAAGTATAGAATTTCCTGACAAACACTGACTAGTGTTCAACTGACGACAAAGCATAAAGGACATTATCGATGGTACAATTTTGTGAACATCGCCGACAGAGCAAAAAAGATAAGGAACCTGACGAACAGTTCAATAAAGGGACACCAACAGAGCAGAAAACTGACAGAACAAAGAATGAAAGAAAACCGACAGACTGACAGAGCACCCTGACCATCAAAACTGACAGTTAGTTACAAAACCCGCAAAAGTTGGATCTGACTTTACACGTCAGATAAAACATTGTAATTCTATTTATAGAGTTTTTATTTGTTTTAAAACTTTACTTGAGGGTCAAGAAAGCATATTGTAAATGTTTTAAAGCATCCTAACGGATCTAAAATATAGCTAACTAAAGATCAAGGTCAAGTTGTAAACCTTGGATCTAGAGTTAATTTGAAAAGCATGAATCAAGAATATACCTAGAAACTAGTATAAATAGATGTTCAATCATTTGTAATAGAAGACATGAAGTAACTTGGAAAAATGATTGTAGCCATGGAGAGCATCTAAGCAGCAGAAGAGAATTCATGCAAAGTTCAAAAATAGATTATATCAGTTATCAAGAACACAGACAAGGCTACCGATGAGCAGAGACAAGGTATCACTCAATCACTCAAGGTGATTACATTTACATTGTAAGCTTTATAGGATCTATTATCAGCAATTAGAGATTGCATATTCTATTAGATCAACATTTATATTGTAGTTGCATTCTAACAAGTGCATCACATCTAAAATACCTTTGTAAAAGGTGGACTTAACAGTTCCATGATAAATCTCTTAACAGAGTGCACACTTAATAGTGTTGCTAAAGATTCAAATGAAGTAGATCCTAACAAGTCTCCACTCTAATACTCCTAACAAGGTAGATCATCAGAAGTGATCAAATTGTAAGCCTTAACTGGCTCCCTTCTTATCTGTAGATAGTGAAGTTTTGTGGGTAGACATCCCCAGCGCGGTTACTTCCTAACAGGAGTTTTCTGCGATATCATATCATGTGTTATGTTTTATTTACTTTCATGTATGTTTCTTGAATGTTTACACATGCAAAGAACTTATATTATGAATTCACATACTTTAAGAAAGATAAACAGATAGATACGAATATACAAATTTGATGACACAAAGGTTAATGGGCCAACCACATAAAAAGTTTTAGAGGTACTGATTCACCCCTCCCCTCTCAGTACATCATTCTAGTAATTCCAAAAGCTTGAACTATCACAATAAATAACAATAGGTTCATCAATGGTTATCCTTAAATCCTTCAATATTTGCTTCATCCAAACAAATTGAGTGCAATTACTAGCAGCATCAACATACTTGGCTTCATTAGTAGATTTGGAAATACAATCTTGCTTTTACTAGCCCAAGAGATTAGTCTCTTACCCAAGAAGAATGCACCACCACTTGTACTTTTCCTATCATCCACATTACCTACCCAATCAACATCTATGTATTCAAAAATCATGAAATCATTATCCTTATCATACCATAAGCCATAGTCAATTGTTCCCTTCAAGTATCTTAATATTCTCTTAACAACAACAACATGTGATTCCTTCATATTTGCTTGAAATCTTGCCAAAATACAAATAACATTCATTGTATTAGGTTTATTCTAAGTCAAGTATAGCGGTCCTATGATCATTGATCTATATATTATTTGATTTGCACAAGGAGATTCATCATCTTTAGTCAATTTGCAACCAGTAATCATAGGAGTTCCAACTGGCTTTGAATCTTCCATACCAAATTTCTTCAGCAATTCTCTGACATACTTGGACTGTGTAATGAAAATTCCCTTATCCAACTATGTAATTTGCAATCCAAGAAAGAATTTCATCTCATCTATCATAGACATCTCAAATTATTTTTGTATTTCATCAACAAAACCTCTACTCAGCTCATCATCGCCACCAAATATGGTATCCTTAGCAAAGACTTCAACAATGAAGATATTATCCTCAACTATTTTGAACTATAAGTTGTTGTCAGCGATACCTTTACTAAATCCAATATTTGTCAAGTATCTATCCAATCTAGCATACCAAGCTCTAGGATTTTACTTCAATCCATATAATGCTTTCTACAATTTACAAACCATTTTTCTTCATCGGTTAGTGGAAATCCATTAAGCTTCTCAATGTAAACATCTTCCTCTAACTCACCATTAAAGAGTGGAGACTTAACATCCATCAGATACACTTTGAAATTTTTGTAAGATCCATATGCAAGAAGTAATATAAAAACTTCAATTATAGCTACAGGAGAAAATGTCTCTTTAAAATCAATATCTTCCAACTAGGAATATCCTTTACATACCAGTCTAGCTTTGTTTCAAATCACCTTATCATCTTCATTCAACTTGTTTCTGAATACCCATCTAGTTTTGATCACATTCTTGTTCATAGGTTTGGGAACAATAATCCATGTCTTGTTTTTCTCAATTTGATAAAGCTCTTGTTTCATCGCTCTCACCCAAATTTCATCATTACATGCTTCATTTACATATTTAGGCTCAAATTCAGATAAAAAACATTTGTCTCTAGCAATTCTCCCTCTAGTTTGAACACCTCTATTTTTATCACCAACAATAACATCTTAAGAATGATTAATCATTACATACCATGGAGACTTCTAAGTAGGATTTGTGGAAGACCCTTTGGTTGTAATATCTTCCTCATTAGCCACTGATTTAGCTTGTTCTACCAGACCATTCTGATTCTGAATCTGATTTTTGCACTTCCACAATCTGATTGTCCTCTTTAGCTACATCATACCTGCAAGTTCTTTCTAATCTTTGCACATTCTCATCCACTCGAACATTTTCACTTTCAAAAAATTTCTTTTTTCTAAGGTTGTAACATTTATATGTTTTTCTCTTAGTAGAATATCCAAGAAATATCCTTTCATCACTTCTAGGATCAAACTTTCCAACATCCTCATCTACCTTAATATAACATTTGCTTGAAAATTCTAAAATACTTCACTGTAGGAACATGACCATATCAAAGTTCATAAAGAGTCTTAGCGGTTCCTTGCTTTATTTGTACTTGGTTCAAGGTGTATACTATAGTACTTACCACTTCTCTCCAGTAGATATGTAGTACATTTCCTTTAATCATAATGGTTCTACTTGTGTCTATAATTGTTTTGTTCCTTCTCTCTACAACACCATTTGGCTACGGGGTCCACAAAGCAGAAGTATGCCTCTTTATCCCATGTTCTTCACAATAAGTATAAAACTAACCAAATGTAAATTTTCCACCTCTGTCTGATCTTAGACATTTCAATCTCTGTCCAGACTTTGTCTCAGCCATCATCTTGAATATCTAAAACTTTTGAAAGGCTTATGATTTATCTCTCAAAAATGTAACCCACATCATTCTTGAATAATCATCAATGAATAACATAAAGTACCTATCTCCATGATATCTTCTTGTCTTGGAAGGACCACACAAATCTGTATAAACCAAATCTAATAATCTATTTTCAGTGTATGGCTTACTATTAAAATCTGATCTAGTTAGTTTTCCTATATGTCATTCTTTGCACATATTGTTAGGCTTCATCAACTTGGGAAAATCTCTTGCATAATTAGTAGTACTAACCTTCACCATTTTATCAAAGTTTTTTTGACAAAATATTCTATGCCAAAAATAGCCATCATCAATCTTAGCAACTAAGCACTTATTCTCAACAGTTCTTAAATGAAATAGATTACCTAAAGTCTGTGAACCAGATGCAATTAAATCTCTAGTGCTTCCAATGATTTTGTACATCCTTCCATAAATTCCAATTGGTAGCCCTTATCCAGTACCTGTAAAAAAGTCAACAAGTCATGTCTTAATCCTTCAACATAAAAGACATCATCAATTTTATTCTTACCATCAATAGTAATAGATCCTTTTCCTTTAATCAAATAGAGAATGTTGTTACTGAATCTAACAACACTGCCATCATAATCTTGAAGCTTCACAAATTTATTTTTATCACCAGTCATATGATGTGAACATCCACTATCAATAACTCGTTCGTCTCTCTTAACAACATATGGAACCAAGGCTTGCTCTTCATTAGGATGATCTTCTTTAATATCAAAAAACACAATCTGTTCTTCACTAGCACCAGATTCATCATCAGTCACACCTTCTTCAGCAGCATAAAAACTTATATGTCTCTTAGGCTGAATTTTCTTAGATCTAAACTTAGGTTCTTTAGACACTTTATTCAGACATCTATATGCAATATGACCAATCTTATTACAATAAAAACATTTCAATGGAAACTTTCCTTCATAATTACCGGAGCCCTTAGGTAGTCTTTTTGTAATCAAGGCTTCAAGTTCATAAATCCTCCTTTCCTCTTCCATGATCTGTTCCCATTACTTATCATAGTAGTTGTCTTTTTCATCTTAGAAGATCTCTCTCCCTTATCATACTTAGTCGCACTAGCTTTGAATGCAGTTTCAACTTTCAGAAGTTCCTTACTAAGAGTTGTCATGTCATAACCACATAGTTTACTAGTCAAGGCTTCTCTTGAATTTATTTCACAGTTCTAACTTCTTCAATAGATTCAACCTTCTCACTATAGGATGGAGACAACGATCTCATAATTTTTCAAATAACTTCATCTTCTTCCAAGGTACCATCAACAAATCTGATTGAACAAACCAGATCATTCACTCTCTACATATAGGATGATATAGTTTTGCCTTCACTCATCTTCATGTCCACATACTTTTCTTTTAGTCCTTGCAACTTAGCTTGCTTTTACATACTTATCACCTTCATAAATAGTTTATAATTTAGTCCATCGATCATTTGTTTATCTCAATCCATAGATGTGGGTGTATTCAGTATTTGATAAGGCACTGATCAAAGCTTCTATTGCTAACATATTTTATTTGAATTTCTTCTTTCCATCAGTAGTTTTTTTCTTGAGGAAACCTAGTTAAGAGAAAACCCTGGTGGGAGTCAAACCCACAAGATAAATGTACTTTGCTAAAAGTGTTGCCCGATTAAGAGAAAATGAAAACAAAAGTGTAATGCACATGAATTCACAGGCCAATTTCCTAGAGCACACTATTCACAATATAATAACAATGATATGACCCTCAGCCGGGTTCATCGAATCTTTGATTACAATTCACCAAGGTGGAAAATTGGTTCAATACAACCAAACTTACTTAAAACATTTATAATACCAATACAATTCCAATGAAGCACAATTTCTATCTCGGTTGCAGAATACATACATTCTTATCATCTCATCTCTCTATATTCATCTCTACCTTCACAATCACAAATGATTGCGCATTTATACATATTACAATGAATAACCAACGATAAGGTCGGCTAAGACCTATAAAAATAAATGATATGAAATTTATGCTAAAACTACAATGTGATCCAAATAGTGTTTGCCAAGACTTAGGTAAGACCCAAAACTTCATCCTCGAACATGCAACATCTTCGCCAAATCCACACCATAAATCACAACATGTTACTCCACCAAGACGCCTAGGACCTAAATGAAGAAACACCAACACACTAGAAAATCACCAAATGCAATCACCATGATCAACAAGAACCATCAACGCGGTCATAACATGGTCTAAGAACACCAGTAAGTAGCAAGAATAGCTTCTTGAACCTTGAAAACATCTCAACCTCAAAATCCAAACTAATCTCTGTTACAAATCATCAGCAATACTAAACATTTAACTCCGTCATACTAAAAAGATAACTTGTTGATCTTTGAATCACACACAACACCAGTTGAGGAAACAAAAACAAGTCCCAAATCTTCCACCAACTTTGCGTCAACTAAATCAACCAATCTAATCCATAACGAAGTAGAAACTCAACCTCTCACACATCCTAAACAACTCAAAAACTGAAATATAGTTAGCTGATAAATCAATCATAACTCACTCAAACTATCATGCAAACCTCTGTAAGTTGACCAGAATCAACTACAAACATATCTTAAATATTATCTAGGATTTCAACAAAATATCTTCAACATATCACCTAAACAACTGAAATCATCTTCATTGATCAAACTAAACTCCTTGTCTGCAATAGAAATATTATGTTGTGATCAATGACAAACACTAATATCAGCACACATAGTCATGGTCTAATCAACAATCTTAGATATGCTCAACAACCCTCCAACATACCATGGCTCTATTTCCTTCCATGTTGGAGTTGGTGGTAAAAACTTAGATGTTACCTTATTCCAACTTTTGATTAATTTTAAGTCAAACTTGGTCTTCCTTGGCCTGCCTCCATGCATGTTGTGGCTTCTCCTATTCACAAATGTGTCAAATTTCCTCATAATGGAGAAATCATAATTGTTAAACATAGTCTTTATCAGCCTTTTATGCCTTGTGACTTAGTTGACCTTGATTTCTTTTGGCCTTCCATGCCTCAACCAATTCAAACCCATCCTAACCATCTCTTTAGATCATACAAAGCCTACAAGATTCAAAAGATTTGTGAACTTAGAAAACCTAAGGGTGTTCCATCTCTTTGTCCTAGATGTCGACTTATTCCTACACCACCTATATCTCCCCTTACTATTGCTTATACTTCTCAACCCATCTCTTGACCTAGTGTGGTTCCTTCGGTTCTTCATCCTAAAGAAGAAAATGAGACGATGTTGATTGATCCTATCACTACCCAAATTTCTAGCAAGACCAAATGTAACCATCATGCTCGTGATCATCATTGAAAGTGTATTACTAGAGCCCGTCAACATGATTCTCAAAACATTGCTTCACCTCATACACCTTCTCGTGTTTTTCTTCTCTCAGACCCACCCATGCTGGAGCCAAATGAGGAAGTAAATTTAAATAAAGTTAAAAACAAAAAACATGACAATGTTATTTGTATCTTAAATTCTATTACAATTAATCTATATGAAGAAGATACTCTTGATGATGATGTTTTTGAACCTAACAATGATATTCATGCTAGTGATTCTGATGACGTGTATAAAACTATTGATATTTATCATGATTTACTAGATATGCTTTCACAATAACTATCTATCACTCCTAGTAATGAACACAGTGGCCTTCCTTTACAGTAGGGTCCATATTTGGAACTGGCTATTTTTACTTTTTTTGTGCTTGATGTTACTTCTCTTACAAGTTGTCCACCTTCCCTAAACACTATGGACCGAGATGGGAGGCAGACAATACGCTCAATTAGCTCCTCTAATATAGTGGATTTTCTTTTTTTTGTTTGCCTATTTGTGGTGATGTGCGTCCCCCAGTATGTGTTTCTTATTTCATGTTTTTTTAGATTTATTTAAATGAACCTTGTTGCTTTGTTGGCACAAGGTGATAAAGGATTCGTAATGTCATAAATATTCTTCTATCTATATCTCTCTTATTTTATATATCATTAGATGTTATGTTGCGCCTGTGCCATTATTTTTACGTGTGCCTCTGTGTTGTTTTCTTGGGATGATGCAAAATGGTAGCTACCTATTCTTTTTGGTCTCTGTGATTTTGTGCAAAAAAGACTCTCCTTCGTAACTATTACGTGCCTTTCTTCCATTGTGCTTGTAGTTTTTCTTCTTTTTGGGGATGATGATAGTTCATTTTGACATTATTCTTGATATACATGAGTTATCATATGACATACTGACCCTAGATTTAGTAGATCCCTTTCATGCTCTCTTTTTTTATTTGCTCATTTCCCTTAATTTGTCCTTTCTCGGGGGCATTTCACAGTGGAAATGTTTCTTGTGGATGTATGTATATTTTGTTAAAGCTATTTCTCTCGTTAAGGTGTTTTAAATCATGTTAACGTGGGGGCATACACTCTACTTCACATTTTGTGTTTGCGTGCACGTACACACACACACACACACACACACACACACACACACACTTGACGCTATTTTTTAGTGGATCCTTAGATTGATACCCATTGCACATTTGATCTATAAACTAACCTCACACGTCTGGTCTTTAAATTAACTATACACATTTGGTCCTTTGACTGACTACCATTCTTTGATCCCTAAGGAAGCTTACCTTCCCGTAGGGTTGATTGTTTAGTTGTCGGATGCATTATTGGAAGAACTTTTCTTTAAGGACCAATCCTTGTCGATGGATTGAACTAGCATAATAAAACTGTTAGGAATAACCGTCCATAAGACAACTGAGAGGGGGGGTGAATCAGTTGTGATATAGATTTTTAAACTTTATACTTTATAAACCAAATATGCAAATGTAAATGATAACATAGTAATAGACAACACCAAAACACAATATTTGTTGTCGAGGAAACCTTGTTAAAGGTAAAACCTTGGCGGGAATTAACACCCACAAATAATGTACTGAGAGTATAGTATCCCTGTTAAAAGATATTAGCCCAGTTAGGAGCTTGTTACAACATTACAGTACATAGTCCCTGTTAGGAGTCAAAGGAAATAGTAGGCTCACTGCCAAGGCACACTGCCCAAAGAAGGTTAAAGCCACCCTCAAGGATTTGCAATCCGCACAAGTGTATAAAGAAAATACACAATCAGAGAACTGTCTGCCAACAAATGTCTTTGCTTGATTAGTTCCAATGAAGTATCAACTCTACTTTCATCCAGCAGTCAACAAGCTTCACAACTTTCACACATTCCTTCTCTTATTTTCTCTGTCACACTTCTCCACAAGAATATATCTTCCATATATACCCTTACACAATAGCTTTTTAGGTTGGCCAATTAAGATTTCCTAATACATAATTAATTAGGTCGTCCAATTAAGGCTTTCCATCATACAAATAATTATATAGCCCCCTGCTAAGATACACATGGTATCTAATACAAGTATACAACATTTAAAATTCATTACATATACTTCCAGATTCACAATTCATGCTCACAATTAATTTCACATGCTACATGTCTGAAGTCAGTCAGGAAATAGGTCTTCTCTAGAGTACATGCCATAGATAACATCATAAATTTTCAATCAACAATCAAACACAACCCATTTCTCTAACATATATCAGTTGTCCATCAGTAAGCTCGCAATTTTTGAAATATCTCCATCAGAAAGATATACCCGAAACACAAAGACCTGCTCTATCCAGAATCATAGTTGCAGTCCACAAAACCAGTCTTCACCAAATGAACTGTAACATCCACAGAATGTAACATAAAGTCAAGTGACCTTAAGAGTAAGGTCTGGACACATCCTTCTACATAAATCCAACTTCAATCCTTATGAATCATTCATACAGTGTTCGTACACTCGTTCCAGTTAAGTAGTCAGCATGTCTTCTCCGTAGAAGTATATGTTGACATCAGTGACAAAACATGAATATCAACAGCATGATCTGTAACCAGAACTGATATCATCCAACAAAAACTTGCTAGACTATTCAATTTAATCTCTCTCTCTCTCTCTCTCTCATTTTGGTTTCAATTTTGATGACTTAAGTCACTTGGGGGATTGATGTTTCTTTGTCTCCTTGACCTTAATGAGATCCTAAAAAGTTTGCACCTATTATTGGATGTATTATAGGACCTGTTTGACCCATTTTAGTGTTTTCAATATCTAATGTATTTATGATTGATTTCCCACATATTTCATGATGTTTCCCTGAGATTTCGCACATTTCTCAAGTGCCAAATTCACTTTGGAATTAACCTATCCAAGACTAGGTCGACCCAAGTCAGCCTTGTCCTTGGGGTTGATTTTAATTGGGCTTTGAGCCCAATGCAAAGGTCTTTTATTTTATGATCTTTGTTGTAGTCAGCCTGTTGATTCTAAATCTTGAAATAAGTATGAAAGGGTGTCCTCTCCTCTCATATTGACATCCATTATTTATGCAAGCTATCACTATCTATATGCAAAAATATCTTTCAAGTGCAAGTAATCAAGCATTCAAGTTGTGCAATTGAGGTGGTGGATTCAAGATTTGAAGGAAAGCTTCTCATTGAAGATCTCCAAGTATTCTTCCATTCTAGAAAGGGAAATCTTCTCTCATTTATGCAAATTTATCTCCCATGGTGGCCAAGTAAAGAAATTCTCAAACAATCAAGAAGATTCATTCCTCTTTTCCATTCAGTATGTCAAGCATACACTCATTGAAGATCTAGGATTTGGCAAGTGTGGATATATTCCATTTGTGAAGGCATCCTTGATTCTACAAACATACAAGCATCCTTGTGGAGTTGAGTGATTTTTATATCCATCTGTGAGGGTTTTCCATGCAAGGTAAATATGAAATTTTTATTATTTACATTACTCTTCTATTTTATTTCAAGGTTGATTCCTATACATGGGCTTGACCAAGGCAAACCCCTTTCCACAACCTTTGCCTCTTCTTCTTATGTGTAGGAATATATTTTCAGTCTCGGATCTAAAATTCTAAAGTTGTAGAACTACTGACTGATCTGCTACATATTCCACTAGTTTTTTAGTCTATAGGACAAGGTCAAATTTGTGAGACTAGGTTGACTTGATTCGGCATTGTCCTAAGGATCTACAAATTTCACAGTAAGAAGATATAGTCATCGGAGTTTCAGATCCATAATAGTTCCTGATTTCGATAGGTCTGCGACAGTCATTTCCAGATTTGAATTTTGTTCCTCCTCTCCTAGTTTTTAAGGTGAGTTCATTCTTCTTCTTTTCATCTTGCATTTACTTTTATACACCAAATCTGATGTCATACTTAGTTACCATTTTATTTATCATAGTTGAAATTCCTTTCATAGTCTTGCATATCATTTTACATGTCATATACATCTTAATATAAAAGGAAACCAATCCCCAAACTCTATCTTCAAATCTAGATCTACCATTAGCATCCTGTCATCATTTTGGGCTTTGCTAATCTGGTTTGGGTTTGAGGGTGAAGCGTTTTGGGGGTGTTTCTAATGTAACATAGGATATCCCTCTCATATCCCCACATTTGACTTGGTGAGCCATCCTACATTAGCCTCGGTTCACAATTTATTGTGTTATATATACATACTTGTATATATATATATATATATATACGAAGGCATTATATTTTTCCATTAGTATGCTTAGAGAAAAACATGATTTGCACCATCGGTTTACTCTACACCGACAGACAGGGCACATCACTATCTAATGCCAAGGTTACCCGACAAACATTGTTAAGTGTTACCCGATGACAAAAAGGTAAAAGATACCTGACAAGTAACAACAATGCTAACCGACAGTACAACAAAGAGAGGCTACCGACAGATACAGGGAACTCGACAAACAATTCAGTCAAGAAACACCAACAAACTGCAAGTTCAAACCGACGACCAAGAACCGACAGTCAGTTACATTCCGCAAAAAGTGGATCTGACTTTCCATGTCAGATAAATCACTGAAGTTGTATTTATAACTTCTTGATTTGCTTTTAAATCCATTATGTGTGGAGGAAGCAATGTAATTGTTATTGTTTTAATTAGGTTTATTGTTTTAAAACATGCAAACTAAAGATCAAGGTCAAGTTGTAAACCTTGGATCTGAGAGTTAACATTGTAAAATGTGAATTCCAAGATAGGTCAAATACTTGTATAAATAGGTGCTCAATCCATTGAGAATCATTGTTGTTCAATGAAGATAGTAGCCATGAAGAGCAACTAAAGACTAGACAGAGAATTCATGCAGAAGAACACAAACAAAATCTAATCAGTTTTCAAGAATAGAATAGAGGCTACCGACAAGCAGAGAAAAGGTATTCATCAATCACTTAAGGTGATATTATTATGAAAAAAGCTTTAATGGATCTGTAAATCAGCAATAGTAGATTGCATATAGTCAGGTCAACATTTGTACTTATTCTAACAAGTGTAGTACACAAATGAAATCCTTTCAAGAAAGGTGGGCTTAACCGTCCTATTGTAAATCTCATAACTGAGTGCACACTTAAATTAGTGTTGCTAAATCTCTTAACATAATAGATCTTAATAGGTCTCCACCTTAATACTCTTAACAAGGTAGATCATTAGAAGTGATCAAATTGTAAGCCTTATCCGGCTCCCTTCCATTCTGAATATAGTGAAGTTTTGTGGGTGCCATCGCCACCGCAGGTTTTACTTCCTAACAAGAGTTTTCTGTGATACCATACCTTGTGTTATGTGTTTGTCAATTTAATGAATGTTTCTATGAATGATTGAAAACTATTAAAGATTGTGAACAAACAATAGATACATAAGAAAGAATAATAGTAATGGTTGGTAAATCAGAATTGAATGATTACTAATGATGAATTGTGTAAGGTGCTAAAAGTTTTAGAGGTATTGATTCACCCCTCCCCTCTCAGTACTATTGCTCATTCATTCCAAAAATTGGTATCAGAGCTGAGTATCTTCTTGAAAAGCTTAAAGGCTTAAGAACAAAGATCATATAGTGGAGAAGTACAAACTTGATAAGAATGTTGAGAACAAAAAGCTTGAGATACAGATGTTCTATGAACAGTATAAAGAAGCAAGAATCAAGATGAGAGAGCTGCTGGATGAGAGAAAAGGCATGGCTACTTGGAACAATGAAATAGACTATCAAGAAGAAGAGATTACAGATTTCTTTAAATCTTCAGGATCAAATGCAAGTAATACATCAGATACATCAGAAGAGAACATCACAAATCTAAAGGAGATCAATCTACATCTGACAGAGCAAATAAAGATGTTGCAAATTGGTCAAGAGATCCAGATGGTAAGAATGATTGATGTGATGAGTTTTGCTAGACAAGCTGAAATAGAAAGAACACTTGTTATTGATTATAGAAGGAAGATTTCAGAGAAACCACAAGAAAAGGAAATGGAAATTCAAAGACATGCTAAGCATCACCATGATCTCACAAATCATATTATCCTTATGAGCCAAGAAACAAACAAAATAAATGTGGAACTCATTAAGAGAGTACAGATTATCGACGAACTAAGAGAAGAAAATGAAAAGCTAAAGCATGAGGTTAGAATTCAACAACAACATAATGAGATTATCAGAAAGGCTGAAGAAAGCAATAAAAGAATGGATGAATTTCCTGAGGGACAACGAAGAGTCAACAACAATAGTGGTATAGGCTTTACCGAAAATGGAGAATCATCAAATCCAAAGAATGTCTACGAAAATCCAAGACCAAGAAAGATAACATGCAAGCACTGTGGAAAGAAAGGGCACACATCAAATGCATGCAGAGGTAAAATGAAAGGTACTCCTAAATCTACACCTACATCTTCATTCATAGGATTATGTTATAAATGTAACAAGAAATGACAAAAGGCTTATGAATGCAAGAGCAAGATAGAAAAGCCAAAGAAGGAAACCTACATGGACAAATACTGTCCTACATGAAAGATGAATGGGCACACATATGAAGAATGCTAGAAAAAGAAAAGGCAAGCATGGAAGCCAAAAGGTAAATATGTTCCTTATCAGCCAAAGAGAATCGGTAATCAATATGTATGGGATTACAACACTTGGACAAACTATACAACATGTGGTAGATATGGTCACATTGCTACAAACTACATGAGAGCATGGACCAAAAGGTCTAGAGGCTAGTCAAACCCTGGAATGGCATGCTTACACTGTCATAAAGTTGGTCACCTCAAGAAAGATTGCAAAGATAGATTGACAGAAACAAGCACATATCCCACTGGTAACACCATTGAAGATATTCGGAGGGTGAGAGACAAAATGTGGATAAAAGCTTCAAGAAATGATGAAGCTAGACCAAGCAATGCAAATGGTGACACCCCATCCAATGGATCCAGTGACACCACCAACCCCACTTGAGCTGAACAAGTAAGTATGGAACTGCACTATACCAAGTTATATTTTGCATCAGTTCCATTATATAAATTGATAGATAGTGAAAATCTGCATGAACCAAAGATGCATACTACTTTACTTGTTACTAATCTAAGAATGCAACATTGTCGGTAAACACTTACTAAAAATCATTGGTGAACACAATAATGAGTTGTTTACGCTTACCAAAAAATTTTGGTCCTCTAGTAAATATGGTAAACTGCCAATGTAACTTGACGACCATCAGTAAGAAAGCAAAGTTCAAAAGTGGTCATGACAGAATACTGAAATCTGTCAGTAAAATCAAAGTGGTTAACAAATGCCCTAAGCATCATATCTTCATAGACGATGATTGGAAACATCCTCCCAACAAAACCCGTCTTCACGTCCTGACGAGTTGTTGAGCATTTATTGCAAAGACTTAGGTCAAAAAGTCTATAAATAGTGGACGGGACAACTTCATTTTTCACCCACAATTTGAAGAGAAAGCAGAGTGACATCAAAGTGTTTAAAGAGTAGAAAGCAGAAGCATCTACAAATCGATTCAGCACATAGAGAACAGATTCCTCATCACTATTGTGAATTGAAGTAAGTACCAAAGGCACCGAAAGATCTCTGTCATTATTTTGTCAAGAAAGCCCTAATTTCAAGAAAACCCTAAGTACTTGAAAAACAATGGCAACAACATCAAGAACTGCTAAGTTGAAGAATGAAAAGAAGAATGTGGTGAAACTAATCAAGAATAGCACATGTGTAGAACCTAAGTACAAAATTTGTCCATAAATTACATCGAAACCTGATGAAGCCGGTGCATTTTCAAAAATTTAGCTTAGGGTTTTGCTCATAGAAGACATTAGGTCTTATATTCACTGCAAGATCATAGAGATAGGTGATCTAGATATGGATGAAGCTTTTAAGAAGCTATGTGATTCTGAAGGAAAACTGAAAGAAGAACAAAAATACTTGGAGGTCAAAGGGTTAACCAATGCCCTACATTTCCTGAGGGAATTCAAGATAGAATGGATTAGGTTAGTCTTGAGCAGGATGCATGACAGCAAACTATGGCTAGACCAACCCAAGCAAATAACAAAGGATGTTCTTCATGCTGTCACTGGTTATCCAATAACTGAAAAGCCTAGGGCACACAAACATCCATCCATGAAAGAAGTTACAAAACTCACCAATGCAGAAGGAGACAATAGAGGTCTCAAAGTAAACACAATCACCGACGAAGAGTTAAAATTTGGTGCATGTGTTATTGGGTACAAAAAATTTTAGGCTAGCAGAATGAACAACATTTATGCAATAGCAGTAAGCACAACTTACAAGATTGTAACAAAAGAAATTCAGATGGATCTATGTGAGATCCTATTGAAATAAATTGATGAAAATATGATCAAAATTAGGTCTGCAAAGAGCAACACATGTAAGTTTGGATCACTCATCATGTGTACATTTTTCTATTTTCAAGAATACTTTCCTTCAGTACAAAAAGTTGTATGGGACTCTACCAAACCGATAACCCAACAGATTAGTGAACTGATTAAGTCACTAGGAGACAACTTTGAGTCTGTCATGTCTGCATACTTCCTTGAGTTCAAAGAAAAGATGATGGAAAGAACTAGGATTCCTGAACAACTAGTTGAAAATCACAAAGATGAGTTATGTTTCATGGCAGACACAGAATACACACATATCAAACTGGTTGTACCAAGAACAGCTTGGTTAGCACCATTAGACTATGAGATCAATATTGATCTAGCTACAAGTGCAATTGAGGCACTGATCAATGAGCCTATTGATAAGAAACAACCAAGGTTTGGAACATACGAGGAGGCCAAATCTAAGATAAAACATGGACTAGAAGTCAAGAAGACTATAAACAAGAAAGATAAAATGGTTAAGAATCTCAAGAAGATTCTATCGGTCTCAGAAGAAGAGCAGGATCAACAAGAGGAAACCTATGAACAGGGCACCATCGGTGAAGAACTAGAAGAAAAGAAATCAGATACAAAGGCTACTGAATCTGATACACCTCCATCTCCACCTCCTGCAAAGAATCAAAGAGCACGAAGTCAAACTGCTACTACTGATACCACACCACTTAAGAAAGGTCAAGTAAGGACCTATATGAGGAAGTAGCCAGCAAAAAGAACAAAACAACAACCTGTCAAAACCACACCAACAAAGAAAAGAAAAAGGTTTGTGAGGATAAAGGCTGACTTGGATGACACCAAAGATGATGAACTGGATGTAGTAAAGAAAAACTTTAGAAATCAAATGGTAGATGAAGCTGCCAAATCAATTGCTACTCATGGCACAATGACTGATAAAAAGATCAGGCAATGGGATACACTGAATCCAGAGGATTAGAATAAAATACAAGAGGCAGTCATAAAATCAATGATTAAGAACAAGTATGCCCCTACTGAATTTGTAAATCAAATACTTGAAGAGCTAGGTAAAAGGGTATACCAATAGTGGTCATATGCCCTACAAAGAAAAAGAGAAGCAAGAGAAAGAGTTCTTGTGAGACTGATGCCTCCTAAATCCAAAGTTGAAGAGATACAAGAAGTACTAAAGAAACACTCAAGTAAATTTGTAGCCAAAATAAGGGCTTACAAAGTACTAGAGAACAAG
>MU224127.1:662140-683672 GCA_018584345.1 Thuja plicata
TCTGCTTTATGTTTTGGGTACCTGATCAGGCCTAGTTGTCGGGACCCTTCTTTCCTGCTTTCTGCAGTAGTTTAGCAGTTTTGCTTCTCCCTAAGTTACACTTAAGGGGGGGTGTTAGAGTAATTTATCAATTGCTCTTTTGTGCTTAAGTTTCACTTAGGTAGTTTCTTTAGTCTTAGGAAAGTTTCTATTTCCTAGCAGTTGCCCGTTTAGGGTTTCGACATCCTTTATAAGGATTGTCCTCTTTGTATTTCTTAAGGAGTTTGTAAATCATTTCATTGTTGAATATAGAACATATTTTCTGTCAACATGTTCTTGCATTCTCTGGCCTATCGGCCGCCATAGCTTCTGATCCTTCTCTCTTCTGTCTGTTTCATTCTGTTTATGTGATAGCCTTGCATGCAGGTGATCTTGGTTGCATTGCGTTTGAGCAATCACAACAAAAACTTGGATGGGGTTTATTTGGGACACGCCCCTCATTAATTGACCCGTAATCAACAATTTGGCCTAAAAAGTATAACAAAACGGGTTTTTGGGGTGTAACTTTTCACACAGAGGTCATAAGTCAAATATGAAAGCATATTGGGATTCCCCTTTTCTTCTCCTTTTTCAATGTATAGAAAATTAGGATGAGATTTCTTTGGAACAAATGACTCAATAATTGACTAGTAATCTAAAATTGGGCCTAGTTTGGTCACTTTTACAAAACAAGTGCAAGATAGGCTTCCTCCCAATGGTCAATCTCCACTCCAAGGCTCTAAAAACATCACACAAGGTTTAAAACAACTAATTTTGTCCATTGGTACATCCACCTATTCACCAAACCCTCCTTCTACCTATCAATTCTAAGCCAAATACATTAAAATATTAGGCTAGGGCATCAACAAAAACAAAAAAAAATTTGATCTCGATGCCTATGCAACTCACACATTATTGAAAGTACATAAAAAACATCCATTCCATTCGGTTTCATAAGATTTCAATGGTGGAATGGGTCAAAATCATGATTTTGGTTGTAAACCATTGAAACCCTAAGTTCCCAGACAATTTACAGAAAAAATGCTATAACTCGGTCCAAACCCAATGAAAATTTCTCAAACCAATTGAAAAATAAAGAATATTTACAACTATATCCAAAAAACTTAGTTTCACATCTATATTAGATCGTACGTGGTCGTACAAGTTTCTGTAGCAGCGAAAAAATAATAAATTTTGCAGAGAACATAATGTATTTTATTGTTATATTTCATACAAAAAACTCCAACCCTTGTCTTTGAGTTCTCCAAGCATATACTGACCCTTGCAAATAATTCCCAATATTACAACTATTACTTAAACCAAAATGACCTTTGGGCTCTCCAAAGTGACAATATTCTAAAATTTGCAAAACAACTTTTTGTAACTATTACACAATTTGACAGAAAGCACTCCAACCAACTCCATGAGACTTATTACATGTAAAATTGTCTATTATTACCTTATTAAATCACATTTATTCTTAACAACACAAAAAATTAACCATAGACCAAACTTACACAACTTAACTAGGTGCCCTTGCACCATACACCCAGACAAAAGAAGAACTCAAGTCCCCTTAAGGACTATGTTGCAACAATTCATGTTTGAACACATCTTTTCTTTGTTCTCCAGATGGATTTCCATCTGGTAATCCTTTCCATTTGATCAAGTATTAAATATTTGCATTATTATTTGCATTGATAGACTCCTTGCCACCTAAAAATTGCTCCATCTTCACAAACTAACCTGATGAATGTTCTCTTATCTTTCTCTTATTTGTAATTGATGCTAAACTTGACTTCATACCTGCAAACTTATCTTTTTCATTCCTGTCTTGAATTTCTCTTTGCTTTACTCTTGTTTCACACTTGAAATCACCTTTTCTCTTCATCTCTTCCACTAGATTCTCTAGCCCTATAACTTCTATTTTATTATGTTTACAAACCTCTATCTTGATAGAATTTAACTGACCAGTAACCACTTTTGCAATCCATGTACAAGGCACTATTCCTATCATGGTTTTATCATGCATTTATAAATAATCTTGCACTTCCATAGTCAATTCATCCCCGACCTTCTATTTATCTATTTTTGACACCAAATCCTTATTCTTTCCCATCAAAATTAAATCATTTCCCAAACTTATTGTCCTTGCATCTTCTTCTTTCGTAGTGGCTTCAAAAGCTTCTTGTTTTTCTTCCTCGAGTGTTATAAACTCCTTTTTACATAGCATTATAACCTTTGCTACCTTGGTTTTTTCCTTAACATTCTCTTGTAATGGTGTTAGTGTAAAGGTCCTTTTCAACAATATAAGTATTGCATCTACTATCATAAATTGCATGCTAATCAAACTGTCATGGTCTTCCAAGCAACAAATGACAACAATCCATAGGAAACAAATCATAAAGTATCCTATTCTTGTAGCAACCTATATTGAACTCAACCCAGACTTGTTCACTCACTAAAGTAGATTAACATCCATTCAACCAAGACACCTTTAAGGTGTTTCATGAGGTATATTTTCTAATTTTAGTTTATGAACCATTTTTATAGACATAATGATATCAATACTCCTAGAGTATATTATTACCTTACATACCTTTCCTTTGCATTTGCAGGTGGTATTGAATAGTGTTCTCCTTTGTGTTGATTCTTTTTCCTTGGATGATTTGAGGAGTGTTCTTCTCACCATCAAGTATTCCCTGACTTTTGGAGCAACAAGTTGATTAGGAGAATGAATTCCCTCACAATCTTCCTCTTGCACCAATTGAAATATTTTGTCACCTCCACTTGTAGTCGAAGCTTATTTATCTAAACACCTCCATGCTTGGTTGCCGAAATTATTGCAATGATAACACCTTCCTAAAATGAACTTGAACTTCTAACTCCACCAAATCTTCCTATGAAGGTTCTAAATCCACCTCTTTGATCAATAACTTGGTCTTTCCTTTTACTTGCATCTTCTTGGTCTTCGTAGGTCTACCTTTTATTTCTTTATCTACTAGTGTTTCCTCTGCCTATTCCTTGCTTCGCTTGTCTTCTTTTGATCATCTCTTCAGCCTCGATGACCAACTTGTAACATTCTTCCACTGTCATTGGTGTGGTCAGACTTAGTTCATATTGTATTTTGTACCTCGAGCTATTAAGATACCTTTTCTTCATCCTCATCTTTTTGTCTTGCCCTTATACTCAACTTGTAAAATTCTTTGGTTTATGCTTGCAAATCTATGCCTTTTTGCTTTTTTACAACTTCTTGTACAATTGGATATTGTAGTCACTTGGTAGGAACTTCTCCCTAAGTTTTTCCACCATCCTATCACAAGAGGTTATATTAGGCTTCCCTTTTTTCCACCTTTGAGCGTGCACACAATCCCACCAAACAAAGGCATGTTCTTTCAATCTTGATTTTTCCACCTTCGCCTTTTGGTCCTTTGGTACATCTTCACATTCAAAATGATTGTCTAATGCCCCTATCCAATCTAGGAGATATTATCCATATAACCTTCCTCCATACATGGGAAAATCCAATTTGGCCTTGGAATCACTTCCTTTGATTTCTTTCAGGAATATTTTCTTCCTCACATCCTCATGATCCATATCTTCCAAATGGGATCCTCTTGTAGGGTTTTCATTCTAACCCTCTTCCTCTTCCTCTCGGTCAATCTCATCTATGGTGACCTTACCTCTCCTTTGATTTGTTTTGAATGTTGCAATTCTAGACAAAATAACATCTTGAGACTCCCTCGTAAACCTTAGTTTGCTAGAAAGGGTTGCACTACCCTTTGGAGGCATCTTGTCCTTTGAAATTACAAATTTTCCTTCTTCAAACCTCAACCTCTTTCCTTCAAATGAACAAACATGTGCTCCGATACCAATTGATGGAGAGAATGAGCGGTTATTCATACATTGATACCATATTTATATTTTTTAAGGTTTCCAAACACCTACTGCAAGTTTCAAACTCATTTGATGGTGGATTTTCACTTCCTAGACGTAGTCTTCCTAGTAGCCCTTCAAAATAAGCATTTCAAGCATAACTCTCGTAGATTTTACACCCTTGGAAATATGATCACATTCTGAAAGACCCATTTGGACCCTCTCTGATAAATTAAAAATTTGGATAGGGTTTCTTTGGGACATGCCCCTCATTAATTAACTGATAATCAATAATTTGGCCTAAAAGTATAACAAATCGGGTTTTTTGGGTATAAATTTTCACACATACTCATAATTCAAATATAATAGCATAGTAGGATACCATTTTTTCCCTTTGTAAACATATACAAAATGGGGATGGGGTTTATTTGGAACAAATGACTCAATAACTGACTGGTAATTTGAAACTAGGGCAAATTAGATCACTTTTACAAAACAAGTGCTAGATAAACTCCATCCCAATGGAAAATATCCACTCCAAGGCTCTAAAAACATCACATGGGGTCTAAAACAACTGATTATTTTTCTATTGGTACATCCACCAATTCAACTATTCACCAAACCCTCCTTTTACCTATAAATTCTAGGCCAAATACTTGGAAATATTAGGCTAGGGCATCAAAAAAAACTGACAAAACTCTATCACTACCTCTACAACTCACAAATTATTGAAATTACATACAAACCATCCACTCCACCAGGTTTCAAAATTTTTCAACGGTGAAATGGATCAAAATTCATGATTCTGGTTGCAAACCCTTGAAACCCTAATTTCTGAGGTAGTTTTCAGAAAAATGTTGTAACTTAGTCCACACACAATGAAAATAACTCAAACCACTTGAAAAAGAAAGAAGATTCACAACTCTATCCAAAAAAGTTAGTTTCACATCCGTACCAGACAATATGCGGCCGTGCAGGTCTTTGTAGAAACAAGAAATAGTAAATTTTATAGAGAACATAATGTATTTTATTACTTTGGTTCATACAAAAAACTTCAACCCTTGTATTAGGGTTATTTGATAACATATAAACCCTTGAAAATGGTACCCAATGGTTACAATTGTTATTTAAACCAAAATTACTATTGGGCTTCCCAAAGTGACAATATTTCAAAAGTTGCAAAGCAACTTTTTGCAACAATTACAAACTTTGACAAAAACTACTCCAACTAACCCCATGAGACTTATTACATGGAAAATGGTCTATTATGACCTTATTACATCACATTTAGACTCAACAAAATAGATAATTAACCTTAGACCAAAATTGCACAACTTAACTATGTGCCCCAACACCACATATGAAGACTCTAATGCACAATTAAGAGTGTACCAGGGATCCAAGACATAATATTAACCATGTTAATATATCAAATGAAAAGATCGAACCACGCCTCAACAAAATACTTTGTGAGTCCTTTAAGATGATAATATCTCCAATTGCCATCAAGATAAAAATATCCTACTAGTGAACCAACAAATGTGAAAGACCCTTCTGCAATAACAAGATCCAAGACATCCTCCAACATCTACAACACTAAATAAGATAATCCACCATCTAATAGTGAATCCACATAATTGCCAAAAAATCTGACTAATTGTGATACCAAATCACATGTGACATCAATATAACCATCTCCTAACTGAATATCATCTAGGTTTCCACACACATAAATAAAATATCAATGCCATCAAGTGAAACCAAGATCTCCAGTCCAAGAGGATGCATACAACTACCAACAAATCACCATTCAAAAATTAATCCTATCACCAACTATTCATTGTTAAAATCACCCACTGAAAAGTATTATCAATGAAGTTATCACGACATCGCGATAAACCACATGCTACAAGTCCCAAAACCAATTGTCAAAGTAACATAAGTACCATCCATTCTCTCATCTCAAAGAAAAACATACTAATGAACAAATGACCACAGTTAATGCCAATTGAAAAAGTTCATAATAACAATGAATAAACCTTGGTTTATATAGATAGTCCACACACGAGTCATCCCACTGCAATCAAATAGTTGTCCTACCCATATAGTTGCATAGCTTGTAGTTCTAAACAATGAAACATGAAAACTCATTATCACATTAATAAACTACAAATTGAGACATCATAGAGAATAATCGTACAAACTACATGACTTAAAAATAAATCAACATCTGATCGTATTTTCCAAACATGTCCATAATCGTGTACTATAGTCAAGGAACCTCCTAACATCAAATTAAATCACCACTAATCACCACGAAACTAATAATTTTGTGTCAATGCAAAACATGTACCTACATACCCATGGCACCATAATCAAAATTGACATTGTACCTACACCCAACTATCACTCGCATAGGCTCCAAGTCTCAAATTGTGTCCAACCATGTCTTCTAATTGAAGACAATTTGTGTACCTGTCACCATCAAAGTCCAAACTTTGAAAACACCTGTAAACCTATGCCAAGAAGCACCAAATCTAATAATTAGATATAATTTAATATATATCTCATAAATATATGTACTTCCCTAAGGTTTCACTTGTCAACTTGTGCGGATGCGCCCTCACACATCCTCTGAGACTTAGACACCAATAAGTGAACAAACAAGCACACAACTCTCCATATCCATCAAACCAATAAAATAGTATCACCAATGAAAAGTACATTGAACATGTTGTCCAATGCCTATTTAAAATATAAATCACTTTGTATGCATAAATTATGACCAAATCTTTATAAAGGTGAATATTTGTCTTTCATGCCACAAAAACATGTCAAAATGAAAAAATAAATCATGGAACAAAATATGTACCGTCATCTAGTGCTCAAAACCAACTCTCTAACAAGTATAAGAAGTCAAAAAATAGACTCCCTGGGTGAAATTTATGGTCCATTGAAGCAAAATAGCCAAATAGGCTATGCACGTGCAAAGTGGTAAATCTAAACTCCAAATAATTCTATAATACACCAATTGTTAGTTTACAATTTTTAAGAATAAATTTGAATGGGATTGGCCCAAACTAGACCCCCCATATACATGACATATATAGAAATGTGGTGGGAGTTAATATTTTCTTTCAACATTTAGGATTTTGCAAATCACTATGAATAGATAAAAGTGTTTTAACATTTTAAAAATGATAGTATTTTAATTTGATAAAAAAATATTTTACTGGGGCAGTAAAATAAGTCTACCTCATGTGGGGGCTACACCCTATGGTAGCTCCTACTGATGGTATCAATGACACCGCTCGACAATACTACTACCAGTGGTACCATTTGTATTGCTTTGTATGTGCGAGAATTGGGGGTGGGGGATTTATCATCAACCCCCACCTACACTAATTTTTTTATTTTTTAAATTTTTTTCAAACAAGCACCAACATTTTTTTTTGTTTGCATAAATTAATTAATGCAACATTTTTTAAAAAAAATTTCAAGTCGTCTTTTCTCTACAAAATAATTTTGATAGTTGTACAACTGTCAAAACAAAGTTATTTTTCAATTTTTTCAAATGAGGCTAAAATAGGTCAAATTTCATGTATCAAAATTCATTGGTCAACCAAACTGGATCTAACGGCAAGGGCCATTTTTGTCCAGGAAGACGCTTTAGCAAACTCTCCAAAAAATCCTCATTTAAATGCATATATAAAAGACCCATTTGACTAAATAAATTTCAAGCCTCAAATTTGCAAACAACCCATCATAACAACAAACCCAGAACTTTTAGATCTACAATATACAACTTGTACGTCTTTCATTTTTCATGGATTTCATAGATTTAAGTCCTAGGTTTATAACACTAAAACCATGGCGTTAATACCACTTGAAAGAAAACTAGCAACCATACAATGACAATTTCTACATAATCCACACAATAAATCAAGCAAATAAGCACTTTGACTCCATATGCAAAGAATAAACAACATATCCATAAAAATGTGATATAAGATATACCTTGAGAAAACCATCACGAGGGGAAAACCTAATCTCCAAAAGCATCCATCATCTATGTATTATTTAGCAATGCAATATTACAATACATCTATAAAAGCCTTCAAAACCCCAACCACCAACAAACACTCCATGTGAATAAGCATGCAACCACATATCCCATTCCACGCTTCCAACTTTCATATATACCAACTTGGCTATTCTCAAACAACTACCCTCGTGGTTGTTTTTACAGAAACAACTCCCACAAAATCACCAAGCGGTATTACATAAATCATGTGCTACCTAACCCTTTACCCAAAATTTAATATTGGGTACTTTATTCATTTAATTTCCCCAATATTAAATAATTATAATATAATATTACAATGTTACAATACAACATCAAGTAGCCCCAAGAATATTACAAGGAATTTCTACATGTTGCACACCCATCTAGGTACTCCTAGGTGCAACATACATAATAAATAAAATATTACAATTATAAATATTATTGTGCAAGGTTTACAACACATATTTTCCCAACAATCATATTTTTTTATATACACACGATTATCCTAATGCATTTGTGAATCCATCACCTTTGGACTCTTGAAGTTGGCTATCACCATATCTACATCAAATATCTCACCCGAAACCTCCAAATTTTGCGAAGGAAATTCAAGCATCCCATCTTGTCCCATAGAGAATGCGCGTGATTTCTCCTACTTATTTCTATCTCCATTTCGTGTATTGTGATCTAGGGTAATATAATTCTCCACATCTCCTTCCCTTGGAGTATTTTTATCTTGGTCCTCCTTAGACTAAATCCATTCACATAATGCATTTGCTATTTGTTCCATCCTTGGAAAAGTCTCCATTCTTATCCTTTGTTTCTGGACACATCCTTATGATGGAATATCCAATTCCTCCCAAGCTCCTATATCTAGGTTTGTGATTACACAATTTTGGGTAGAGAAACTATTTGGATTATTGAGAGTCTTCATATCAATTTATACCAAAGCCCCTATCTCTTCTTCAATTTGTATCGATGCGCCTTTGCACCAATACTTGGAAGGGAGGTTCTTTAGTTGAAATCACATTGGACTGTTGCCCATCTTCCACTTAAAGGGCTCAAAGTTTGGACTTGAGTCTTTATTTACAAAAAAATCCAACCCTTCCACAATACAAGATTTATTCATAAAATCCATCTTCTATTCTGGTGAATTTCATTCAATATAGAAAAATTATTGGGAAGGCCCTAATCGCCACTTCCCCCTTACCTTTTTTGAGCCACTGATTCATAATCTTGAACCTATCACTTGTCATCTTCTTGCCCATTTGGTGAAGAAAAATCTATTATAGAGACATTCCTTTATTGAGTTCAAAATCTATGGATGGATAACAAGCACCTTTCTTTTTGGCATCTTCATTTCTCTATACCTTTTCCTATTCACCATATTCGCTACTTTAAAAATCCTCCTATATACAAGTCCATTTCTATTTTGAACTAGATGATGTATTGCATTCTTTTGCCCTAAAATCTCTAGCATCCTATTGGTTCCAAGCGAGATATGATACACACCCTTCACAAATGGTAGAATAAACTATTGGTCAGCTAATTCCCCCTTTCCCTTATAGTGCAAAGGACTCAACTTCACTGTCTCTTGCCATTTCTTTCTACATCCATGAGTTATTTCTCCTTTGCTACTTTTGCTTGCAACTCCTTCACGCTAGTATAATATGTTTTCTTATTGTCATGGCTATTTTTATCTTTTCACTAGATTTAGTTTGTCTTGTCTCTAAATACCATTTTATTCAAACTATGAATTTTAGTTACACTATAAAGCATGATTGAAAACAACAACACCTAAACTAACATCAAACTCACCACAAGAACACATGAAGTCTTGATCATGGTTAAAATTGAGTAGTTTACAACATGAACAACCATAATATTTCTTATCCCCAAACCAATATCTATATAGTTTTATGAGTGATACCTTAGTTGAATACACTGATAAGAAGGTCATCTTTAAATGCCTAGGTTAGGTCAGTGACATGACACCCATTGTTGTATTTTTGGATATTGATGGTTGAGAGTAGATCAATGCTCAAGTTATTTGGGTTGATAGATAAGGGTGTTATAACCTTATAATATGTTTTACTAAAACCATTAGTTGGATTTTCTTCTATCTCATTTATGAGTTTTCAACAAATACTTAGGAAGTCATCCATAGGTGATGTACCTAATATTGAAACCAAGAAATATCATGTTATGAACAAAGCTTGTTAGTGCATGCAATATATATATATATATATATATATATATATATATATATATATATATATATATATATTATAATAATAATAATAATAATAATAATAATAATAATAACTTTGAAGATTGTAAATCCAAGTTTAATATATTTTTTCCACAAATCACTTTATGAGGGCTACATATTTTTCATTTTATAATTCTCTTGTTATGCATGATTATCATAAGCATGAAGAACATTGATTTTTGCAATGGATATTTGACTTATTTCTAAAGCTTGCCACCCATTATTTTGGAGGTCCATCACAGGATCAATATTTATTTATATATTGTTAAAATTTTGTACTCTTTAGTTTTGACTAATGGACAAAGTCTATTTCCAACTCAAGAATGCCAATCCATCTACACTTCCTTACTTCACTTATTTTCATCTTACCTTCTAAAAATTCATTATACATTGCATTAGATTAAGCAACATAAATAAAACTAAACATGAGATCACAACTATTACATAAATTAAACTAAACATGAGATCACAAGTATTACATATAAACATGACAAGAATAATTGGCCTACATTCCATAGCAACAATCTACTCACTATCTTCTTATAGTCTTCTGAACTATCTTTTTCTTCTACATGCAATGTCACTCCAAAATTAAGACTATTGCCTACATACTATATCAATGTTCATCACTATATACAAACTATACATTTGGAAAATCATATTTATATTTTTAATTTTTTTAAAAATATTTATTTATAAAATTTAAAACAACTTGTTTGTATCTATTTGTATATTTAAGCTAATTAAAAAATAGTGTAACTCATAAGTCTTTTCTAAGATTTCTAATGTTCTCATTCCACATAATTTTCAATTATCTTCTTGATAGTTTTTTGACCATCTTTTTCTTGTATTCAATTGTTTTCTACACTTTCAATAAATAAAACCCAAATTAAAGTCAATGGGTGCTTGGTGTTTTGCTGAAATTGTTTGGTTATGAATGAGCAAGAGGTCGGGATCCTGCCCGAGACATATTTTAGCGAAATAGATACTCCTCAGTCCTTAACTCTTAACCAAAGAAATTTTGAACCTCTTAACAAACAAATTAAAGTAAATAATATTTTTTTATTGCACTGTCACCAAATTAAAACTATATTGATCACTTGATACAAACTATACATTTCAAAAATTATATCATTTATTTTAATTTTTGAGAATGTATATTTAAGCTAATTAAAAAATAGCGTAACTTAATAAACCTTTTCCAATGTCTTCACTGCACATTATTTGCGATTTCTAATTTGTTTTTGGCTCAATTGCACTTAAGGTGGTTTTATTTCAGACAATCCAACGTCTTCTAGACCTTTTCCCTGCCTTCATTTTTTAGGTATTGCTCATCGCCCAAGTTTCTGAACTTATTCTGTGAAAAGAAATCGATTGTACAGATCTGAAGCGGCAACACATAGGGTTTAAAGAAAGCTAAGCCCTGCATTCAGGGATTGTTTACGGGAAATAAGCCATTGGGGTTTAGTAAAAATGGTGTATCAAATGCAGTCTCAGGGAGTACAGTCGATGCTGAAGGAGGGACACAAGCTCCTTTCTGGCCTCGAAGAAGCCGTGCTCAAAAATATTGACGCCTGTAAACAGCTCTCCGTCATTACGCGCACTTCTCTTGGTCCAAATGGTAAGCTAAAAACGTTGTTTTAAATTGGGAAAGTTTGAACTTTTTTTTGCTACCTTTCGAAAATATTAGGTTGAGAGGCCACTACTGAGAAGTATACCATTCGCAAATTTACGGGAGACTTGGACACAACCTGTTTGTGAGGTTATGCTGCACCTAACGGGTTGGACGTGGTATCCTACAAATTTAAACAATTTTATGTCACCTTCTGATATTTGAACCTATAACTGCATCAGGGAAGGTCCGATGCTTCAACTATTTGTGGTCATTTAGTTTGATTAAAATTTTAGATTAAACTTTAGGACAAAGTTTGTAGAGAACGTTGAGGTATGCAGAAAACTTTCTTTCATTAGGTTCACTTTGCTTGCGAAAATGGTTTACCATTTTTCCATCTGTTAAACGGAGAAGCTCTTTTTCTATTTTTTTTATTTGTATGGAGTAGCAGCTCCTATGATAATAGAAAAATTACGCTACAGGATAATTTAGAATATTGTAGAAGAAAATCGAAGTCCCTACTTTTTAGATTTTAGATTTAAGTGGTTATCCCCCTCCTGCATCCTAAGATTTTGCTGCCAGTTCTTTTTTATAAGTAAGCTATAGCTCTAGGCTACTGCATTGTATTAATCAAATTTTGTAGAAGAAAATCGCAGTCCCTACTTTTTAGATTTCAGATTTAAGTGGTTATCCGCCGCCTGCATCCCAAGTTTTTACTGCCAGTTTGTGTTTTATAAGTAAGCTACAGCTCTTGGCTGCTGCATTCTATTAATCAAATTTTGCTGCCACTTATTAGTCATCTATAATATTTTAATCTCTTTCATCAATATTATAGATAGCTATAGATTTAGCTATATAATTGTAGTTTTAGCATTTCTTTTGAATTTTAAAGTTTTAAGCTCGTCCATTATTTCAAAATCCATGGAACCTCCTGTTTATAAAAGCTCCAAAAAGTTCTCAGCACACCTGCTGAAATGTATTTGGAAACACCCTAATGGGATTGCATCCTAAGTTTCTCTTTTTGTTAGTTTGGTAGCCTCCAGGTAAGTTGCCTTGACTGATATCTCTGCAAACAAACTCCTCTTAGACTTGCACCTTGCTTGCCTTAGCTAGGGTATCTACTATCGATTGTGGTGCTTCGCTGAGTTAAATCACTAATATTAAATCTCTTGAAATTTGAACATGGGGATCCTTTATGAAAACTCCAATTTGTTTACCACTTCATTTTGAAAAACTTTAAAATGTTGAATTATTGTACTCCATTTAGAGTACTCTCCTTCCTTTTGTGTATGTAACTTATGCTTTGTTTCATTATTATTATTTTGGATCTTATGTTTTTTTTGATTAGTAATAGGTTTAAACTTTATTTTATTATTAAACTGGGATTTTAAGCTTGGCTCGAACCAGGAGTGGCTACAAACACGGAGCCACTTCCCCACCAAAACAATGCACCTCTGTGCAAGACCTATTAATAGGTCAGAAAATTAAGTATTTTCTGTGCGCTCCACTTTTAGTCTATGAGTGGAGGAGCATGTTAAAAATTACTTCCTTTTTGCCTTTTTGCCCCTTTTCCCCTTCACTATTTGCCAACCTTCCTCCAGCTTTGCAGCCTCCTTTAGCCACACCATTGAATCATTAGAGGACATCAATGCTTCCCCAGCCACACAACAAGAACACCCTCCCAGATTCCTTCCTGTGCCAGCATGGCTGCAACCAGCCTCACACTATCTTTTTTCTAAGGTATATGTCCTCCCGAAGCCCCTGAAATAGTAACAGATCTCTCCCCCTTATTTGTATTTTGAAAGCAAACCTGATGAGCATCATTCTTCTCCACTGTGCTGCTATCAACAAAATCCCCGTTTCTCTAACTCTGCCTTAGCCTTTTCTGTGACATTTGAGGCAGCATGCTCCATGCCCTGCTGTCCTTTCTCAGATCCTTAACAACCTCTGGTGCTTTTGTTTCTACTCTTTCACCAAATAGAACTGAGGATCTGCCTTTTTCCACCAAGTTGCCTTTCTTTGGAATTTTCTTTTGGCACAATTGGCAGCCACATGCGCTGTCTGAAAACATTGCCTACATCTGAAAGGAATTCCTTTGTGATCAACAGCTTGCAGCCAATCGTCTTTTGCAGATTTTAAGCATATCTCCGCTGGCAGAGCCTTTGTATGTCCACCTCACTAGAATTCGAGTGTATGTAGTATGAATGAAACCTAGGGAGCCCTCATCTACCCCCAGAAATATACCTAGGGTATCCCCAATCTCTATAAAACAAGATTCAAACCAATATTGCAACAGTAGGTTAGGGAGTCTTACCCAGAGAGGGATTTTGTCGAAAGATTCAGAGTTGGGTTGAAAGATGGATACCAAGGTTTCAACATAAGCATGAACTTGTCATCCCAGCTCCATTGGTACTCACATAAAACTTTGTTTCTATCATCTTCATAATAAAAAACCCTGGATAGATTTGAACACCTCCCTCCAAGATGGGGCTCCAAAACGTTGAGATCCATTTGTGCAGCTCACCAAGGCTTGGCCAGAAGCTCTTAAAGTTAAACCTCCCAATCAGCCCCATCTCGAGAAAAATTCTTCATTTTGTGCCAAATCTCTTCCAATGTCATCAACAAGACAGACTGTTGGTCCACCCTATAAAGCCCAAAGGCTCAAGATCTTTCTTTCCCACCACATTAACTCACCCCATCCTCACCACTTTGAACAGATCCGTTATTCCCACCAGTGCTAATATTACTGTTCCGACTCAAGGGAGCGGGTTTCTTAACAATTCCATCTTCCTTTTCCATCAAAAGTGAAATGGGTTTCAAAGCACTCAGAGCTACCAGTTGCCTAACTCAAATGAGGCCAGACATCTCAACCACAGGCAATAGGAATCTTGGATGAAGATGGGAGCATTGGAGATAAGTCTTCGGAAACACCAGAAGAGAGAAAAACAGGCTGCGCAGACAAATGCCCTTGGGACAAAGCATCCGCCGTAACCAAAGACGGAGAAGGCTGCTGCAATACTAAAGCATCTGGAAGCCCTGATACAAAATTCCGCCCCCCAAGATCAGGTTGTGCAGAGCCAGGTCTGCATGAAGGTTTCCTCCTAGCCTCCCACATTCCACCATCAGCCTTCCATTTGGCACACAAAGAAAAATCCCTACTTTGCTGATTGAAACTCCTAAGAGGCGGCCAATGATCATCATTCCTCCAATGGCGGGTTCCCCATCTTTAGCCCCACAGAGAAACCCTAAGAACCGAAGGAAGCGGCAGCGTCTGTGACATCTCCTCCCCTTTTACTCTTATTTTGTATCTTATGTTATTTTAGCTCAACATTTCAAGAAAAATAATATCATTTTTAACAATGATCCTATATAGTAATGTGTAGAAATATTTGGTCTAGGAGTGTAACTTTCTCTTAATCTGTGTTTTTTATGCTTGTTATTTTGAAGTTTTGCCTGTGATACCATGGTTTCTTGTGACATGCATTTTATTTGGTAAATTACTCTTTAGGTAGGATAATTTGGCTAATCTGTATTCATCTAAGCTTCTGTTGATCTGTTGCTCTATTCTACACCACATGATTTGAATGTGACGTTTTACCTGGTTTGAATACCTAAACATGTAGTCCAGGATCTAACCAAAAAATCCTTGTGGAAGCCTTGTTAGTTTACCATCTTTGTTCACCTCATTCGACTAAATAGCTTTACATCAACACATAGGTAGTAAAGAACATGAGGATGGCCTTTGCTATGTGATATGCTTACAGTTGACATCCTACCACAAGCTATTCCTCTGGCCACTTCAAGGTGCCCGCCTTTGAGAATGGAACCCTGGCCTATAGTGGGAAACTCATCACTCTACTTCCTCCCCCTCCACCATTTCCTAGTTACTGTAAATCATTTGAGCAGCTTATGATTCTGTTTTATCTCTCCATTTTAGAGTAATGTATGTACTTTATTTAAATTGCATTGATTGTTTATTTTAGTACAAGTTTTTATCTGGTTTGTTTTAGAGTGAGAATTCAAAATTTTTAAAGAGTGATTTTTTCGTGCATGGTGTGGAAATAGATCTAGGTTAGGGCCGTCCTTTTGTGAATCTACATTTTCTATGGTCTTTATTTTTGAACATTTATTTTTTCAATATTCCTTCTATTCTTTTCTTTGCTTTTTGATTTTAATTAGTTAAATTCTCCTTTTTAGTCTAGCTTTGGCTATGTTGCCTAGAATGAGGGGCATCTGTTAGCTCATATTAACCTCATCTAAAGTGAGTTGAATACTGTATTCTACAAATCTCAATGCTTTGTCATATATTTTGAGTGTTGAAGCTAGTGCCCCTCGAGAGAGTTCAAATGCGTTTACCAATTGAGTTTAAACCTTTTGGTTGTGGTGTCTAGGCTCTGTTATTAACACAGAACAGATGATAAAATTATGAACTCCACAACATCAATAGAGATTAGTTTTGAAAGAAAAGAAGGTTTTTTGAAGCATTTCTGAATAATAGACTCGTTTGAAACTTTTAGGGTTGAATCTCCTTGCTGTTCAATGATTCACGGTCACGATTCTATTTTCTTTTGATGAATGTAATTTTGTTAGGAAATGAGGGAAACATTATCTAGATAGCAGATTGTCAAACACTGGTAATATAGTTCGGAAGCAATTTTCCAGGGGTGTTTCATCCGTCAAAAGTCACTTGATACTTCCACCCTGTGTTGTGGTGAACTGCTGAATTCTTTATCCATACATAACCAGTGGATGTATAATTCTGATTGGGTTTGAAGTCAGGTCGTTTCCTTAGCAACAACTCATGCTTTCCCACTAGACCTTAGATTATAGACAAAGGACATTTTCTAAATGGCAATCGTTACCGTACTATTAGAATTTCTGAAACATTTCTTTTGTGGATTTAGTCAGAACTTTCTTTTCATTTGAGTTCTTAAAGGCCCCTTTGAAATCCTTCGTTTTGTTCATAATCACCCATCAATAGTCAAATTCATGTCTTTAGAACAAACATTGGTATTTGAGAACTTTCTTACATGGCATGGCAGTTGCTTCCATCTTGCTACTAAATGCTGATATGCAGGATTTTTTTTGCAGATTTTTTAGGAATGTTGTATGATTGTGTTGTTAAGGTCTCTTTGAATTTATTACCCAGGTAATTGGTAAATATTTGGACAAATTAATGAACTAACAAGACGTTCATTTCTAGTTTACAAAGAGACGATGTTTCTATTATGAAACAATTGTGAACTAAAGACGAAAATAGAAACTACCTAATAAACTAAAGACTAAATAAAAAGAGACATTACAATATTCTAAGAACCTCTCTTAATGGTCATCGTATGACTACCCTGTAGAAGATTGTACGTGCCTTGTGGTCATAAATTCTTCAGCACATTCTGCTGCTACTGAGACCCTCCCTGGATTTGTAAAATGTCAATGACCAAGAGTAGCCAAAATCTGTCCAGAATGCTCTGCAACAAGAGACAAGTGTTAATGTTTATACCGGGAATAAAGATAATCAGCAAAAGATCAAAATTAGGAATAGTAAGACGCAACATTAATCTGGGAAAATCCTCCAACTTGAAGAAAAAAAAATCCAGCCACACCAAGAAAAATACTTTTATTATATAAATACAGAAGTCTGAATTGCAATTTAGCCAAACACATGGCCATTCAATCTGTTCACCATACTAAGTCCTCCTTGACATATTTATTCTCAACTTGACCCTTTATGTCAAGTCGGCTGAAGAGTGATTCAGGATCTCCAAAAGGTGCCAATACAAAGAGGCAGCCGTTACAAAATAGAAGATGAAACAAATAGACAACTTTATGAGGCGAATCGACAACGATGAGTAATTGAAGAAGGAAACCTCCTGATGCTATAACATCAACACTCCCTCTTAGCTAGGGAGGTATCTTTTCAGAGTCTCATGTCATGGAGTCTGTCAACATGACACTCACAATTGCTACACCCATTTGTGAGAAAAATTTCCACGGAGTCTCAACGTGATAGCATCATGGAGTCACTCAATATGATGTTCACCATGGCTACTCCCATGTGTGAAATAAACACAAACTCTCATCACGGAGTCACTCAACATGATGTCGTCATGGAGTCTCTCAACATGATGTCCACTATGACTACTCCCATAAGTGGAAAGAGTAATACCTCCGTCTCAAACGCAAACATGCACTTTCACCTCATATTTCTCCCTCTTAGAGAAATATGCATTACAAGGGCTTTCACTTCATATTTCTCCATCTCAGAGAAATATGCATTACAAGAGCTTTCACCTCATATTTCTCCCGTCTTGAAGAAATATGCATTACAAGGGATTTCGCCTCATACTTCTCTGTCTCAAAGAAATATGCATTTTAGCAAGTAGCAAAAAAACATTGGTCCTGAGACTTCCTTTCAGCAGGAATCACAGATGCTAATGAAATTTAATCTCCACATGTTTTGTGGAGCTCCCACTAGTCCAATGTAGTTTGCCCCTCTCCTTGTGGATCCATTGCAACTCTACATGCAACGATGATCATAGGAGACTCCAGCCACATCTAGCAGATTCCCAATCTGCTGCCTCTCCCGCACCTCTCCTAATTGAATCACAACAGACACATAACTCACAGCTAAAATCAATAGCCTCAGATTTTCATACCAACACCACGCAGTAAGAATATTAATCTGAAGCTTTGATGGCGGATTACAAATCTCTTATTCAACAAATGCTGAGATTGATTTCACAAGTCTTCCACCATTATTTCTGAATATGCCCATGCCAAGGGTCCTGAGCTAGGAAGTTAATCTCATACCAGAAATATCTGCAGCTCACGCACTCTCAATATTTTGTGTTCAAATATTTTGACTTGAGTCGACCCAATAGCATCAGGTGGTAGCTATGAGACTATAGTCCAGTCACATACATATTCACTCTTTCGGTTCTGGAGGTAATCACAACTTTCCCGTGATATGGGTTTATTATGATGGATACAATAACAAGAACTCCCGAAAATTGACAGATTGTCTATGAATCTCGTCTACCAATTCCGGTTCATACAAAAGAAGAAAGAAGGCATCCACAAGATTTACCCAGTCTTCATTTTAAATTCACGCAGAGAAGTAAGATCTCATGTGCAATATTATACTGCATTTGCCCAATCCAATGGTGGACTTGTTGGTTCAAACACCTGTTTGTAATCTTCTTCCTCACAGTAAGGTAATCATGAATGAACGCAAAAAACCTGATAAATTCATAACGACAGTAGAACCTTTGGAAATTCTTAACACAAGGATTTGTCTGTCTTAAGAGAATATGAAACGTCTTTGATGAAGAAAGTTCATCCCATTCTTGCAATCCTCCGCGTTCAATTGAATGGCTCACATCCTGTAAATTGTCGTTTCGACTTCTGCCTTTGTGAATATTACCAAAGAGTTAACCTCGAGCTTCCCAAGGTGGTATAGAGGAGAAATAGAATGCCTTCAACTCAAAATTTCTTATCACAAAGATAAACTCTCCGTCAATCTGAGAATGCCGCATTAAATAAAAACAACCACACAACAAAATTGTATTCATAATAACATTCCTTACCAAACATTAGATAAGGATATACATTAATCTCTATTATTCTCTATAAATTCTCAAAATTTCTCTCAAAGAAATCTCATTGAAACAATTCCAAGAATTCTGATCCTAAGCTTGCTTGAACCTAGCACTGATACCATGTTAATGTTTATACCAAGAATAAAGATAATCAACAACAGATCAAAATAAGGAACAATAAGACACATCATTTATCCCCTCCAACTTGAGGGGAAAAACCCAACCACACCAAGGAAAATCACTTTTATTATGTAAATACAAAAGTCTGAATTACAATTTAGCCAAACACATGGCTATGCAATCTGTTCACCAAACTAAGTTCTCCTTGACATATTTATTCTCAAGTTGGCCCTTCATGTCAAGTCAGCTAAAGAGGCATTCAGGATCTCCAAAAGGTGCCAATACAAAGAGGCAACCGTTACAACATAGAAGATGAAACAAATAGACAACTTTATGAGGCAAATAAGCAATGGTGTGTAATCAAAGAAAGAAACCTCCAAACACTATAACATCAACAACAAGAGCTTGCCAATGGCTCTGCCATTGAGATGAGTCGGCCAATAAGCTTCCCAGAATCTGCAAAATTTATGACCAAAATCCATCACAAAACGTCCAACCTGATTTTGGATAATAGAGTTGCCCCTACTTGTAGCTAGAGACACACCGAGAACAATTGCCACGATTTTGACGAAAAATTGGCAAACTCTCCAAATTTTTTGGCAGAAGAGCACGGTGCCCTAGAATAGATTGCAAAAAGTTGCCAAACCCAAGTTACAAATCATTGTTTTTTTTGGAAAAAACAATAAAACAAACAAATCCCACGCAACTTTGCGAATTATAGAATCTAGAAACGATTTTTGAGGATACAATAAAAAAACCAAACAGATAGCTGACACAAAATGTGAGACATGGATCACCATGCAAAACACTGTTTTTAAGGAAAAACGGTAAAACATTTCTAGAAACTAGAGAGCCCTCCTTGATAGGAGCAAACCCTTAATTTTTGAGGAAAAAATTATAAACCCAAAATAAATTTTTTTCAAGGGACAAAATTATTAAAACTCCCCAGAAAAATTTTAAAGGGAAAAAATTTATGAAAACCCATCAAAGAAACAAACGAATCAAAGAAACCTTCACGTGGCAAAACACGAGACTTCGCGTGGTGAACAACATGTGCAAACATCATGCAACTCACAAAAAGAACATGCAAGCAACATGCAAGTACATGCTACCCTTGAAAATTAGAGACTATTGCTCAAACCAGGAAATTGCACGATCAAAACCCTTGACCAAGCTCGTGATTTTCAACAAAACTCTTCGAAGATGAACCACAAATGTTTCATAAAATACCAGTGTTACCCCGAGACGGGGAGACTTTGAGGTCTCCGGTACCGGTACTGGTACCGGTATGCCTTTTTCAAAAACAGGAGACGGGGGTACTTGGAGACGGCAAATTTTTTTTTTAATATAATTTAATAATTATTAAGAAATATCATAGATTCATAACATAGTGCGTTGAAAACAAGAACAATGGAAAGTTATAAGTATGAAGTTATGAACATTGAACATTAAAAGTTTAAAGAGTCAAAGACTAAAGTATAATACTAAAAGTAAATAGCAGTGTCATATTAATATAGAGTCAAATAGTTCAGAAGTTCAAAACTCTTATTGCATATCTCATAGTCATATCTGATTTCTAAATATGCATATGATCATCATCATATCAATAATCGGCATCGCTGAGATCATAGTTCAACTTATCGTTATCGGCAACTTATCGCCGAGGGCAAAAAAAAAAATATCGGAAAATATCGGAGATAAGTCGAAAACTTATCGGGAAAATATCAGGAACTTCAAAACTTGCTTAAATTTAATAAAAAATTCATTTTTTTTGCAAAATTCAATAAGCAGATGCATCTAATGAGTTAGTAAATGAGTAAACAAACCAAACAAGCTGATCTAAATATATATAAATGCAAATAGGGTACAAAATCGCATCCTCATGTGGAATGCTGATGGCTGATAACCATAGTCTGATAGTCTAAAGACTCTAACTCTGTAAAGAAAACTTAAAACAGCAAATTGTCTTT
>MU224127.1:687814-709451 GCA_018584345.1 Thuja plicata
CTTAATGTTGTATTTTAAATTTGTTTTTTAATTAGGAGACGTGGGGGAGACTTCATTTTTTTGGAATCGGAGACTTCGATTCTTCAGGAGACTTCGTCATGAAGTCTCCGGAGACGCGAAAAGTCTCTGAGATGCATCTCGGTCTCCGAGACGGGTCTCCGGGTAACACTGTAAAATACCTCTAATGATTTTTATTTTAAAAAATCGGAAAACAAATTTCTGGAAAAAAAATTCTAGATTAAAAGAGGCTCGAATTTTTCTTGAAAAAGTCACCAAATTTTATGAAATCCCATCAACCCGCTCTGATACCATATTACACAGGTAATTGGTAAATATTTGAATGAGTTAATGAATGAACAAGACGTACATTTATAGTTTACAAAGAGACGATGTTTCTATTATGAAACAATCGTGAACTAAAGACGAAAATAGAAACTACCTAATAAACTAAAGACTAAATAAGATGACCTTTAAAGATACATTACAATATTCTATTAGAATTCATGTATTATTCTTAGTCACCATTCATTAATACTCAAATTCGTTTGTTTAGAACAAAAAGTTTCTAACTGAGCCCACCTAAGATATTCTTCATTCAACTTAAAACTTATACTACTTCCTATTTTGTAAGGTCTTGTACAAGGTAGCGATCTCATACACGTCAATAAATGTACTAAATTTGGGAGGGTATTGATATGAAACAAATATAATGCTCATAGTAAATGTAGAAAGTAAAGTCTAGAAACAAAATTTGTCAAGGTGTTGCAAGATGCTATTGCTGTTTTCTTTGAACTGCTTGCCAGATTTGCAATGCACTATCTATGATCTCTCTTACTTGTCTTTTGTTGCAAAGTTTGGTGTCATTTGACCTGATTGCAGCTATGCATTATATTGCAGAATACTGATATTTTTGATGTTCAATAATTTGAGTTTTATCCTATGTTGCATGGGTACTCGTACCCATACACCTAGTACGCGTACTGGGTACGGGTACACATACCCAATTACCGGGTACTCAGTGAAGAGCATCATAGCTAAGGACCCTGATTAAGATTTCTGATTTTTGTTTCAGTTTTTTGTTTGCATATCATCTTGCTGTTTATCAAGCTTAATTCAGTACGTAATCAGTTTGAAACTTTGATACAATATTGATTAACATTTAACATTATCACTGTTCAAGTCAGAAGTTTAACATTTGCAATATGTCACCGTTATATGATTTATGATCTTCTTGTTCATGTTTAAAGTTTGCCTTCTTTGTTATGCATTTAAACATTTAGCATATATTATTATTATTACAAACACATTGCAAATCTGAAACTGAAAACAATACATTACATCAGCAAACTTTATCATTTTTCTTATTTTGAAAACTCATTGTCAAGACTCATATTTAAAGTTTAAAGTTTGCCTTCTTTGTTATGCATTTAAACATTTAGCATATATTATTTATTACAAACACATTGCAAATCTGAAACTGAGAACAATACATTACATCAGAAAACTTTATCATTGTTCTTATTTTGAAAACTCATTTTCATGACTCATATTTAAAGTTTAAAGTTTGCCTTGTTTGTTATACATTTAAACATTTAGCATATATTATTATTACAAACACATTGCAAATCTGAAACTGAAAACAATACATTACATCAGCAAACTTTATCATTGTTCTTATTTTGAAAACTCATTGTCATGACTCATATTTTCAGATTTTCTATAAAATATTGAGTTATATTAAGAAAAAGTTTTGACGTACCCAAGTACCCCCGTCCCCTATTTTAAAAAATACCCGTACCCATACCCATACCCATACCCATACCCGAAGTACCCAAGTACCCCCGTCCCCGTGCAACCTTGGTTTTATCCCACAAATATGATAATATCATTCCATCACGTGTCTTGGCTCTGCCTCAACATACAATCACTGTTATGGAAGTCTATTTCATTATTATAAAAACTGCAGCTCTCTTGGAAAATCAATGCCATGTTACCTTCTGCCTTGCCAGGAGAATCAATAGCTCACCTTGTTTTTAGCAGCAAGATTAGGCATCTTTATTTGTTGAGGTTATTCCACTTTCATCTTCCTCAGCACTTTTTTGTTCTGTTTTCCCTATAACACTGCCAGAATAAAAGTGCAGGTTTTAATTCTAGGAGTCATAAAGCTTGTAACGTAACTGATTCTGCATCTCTCATGGACTCCAGAGTGTATTCAAATGTCATTGCATAATAGTGCTATTAAGAAATTAAGGTATGAAATTTATTTACAGTCAGAGAACTATATCTCTCAAAAAACTTGTAAGCACTCAGCAAATCATTTTTTCTGAAAAATTCAACTGTTTAAGGAGAAAGCATAGGAAATTTAATATCAATGTGAAGCAACTATTCAGTTGATTTTCTGTGAAAAATTATATATAGTGTTATCTGCATAGTACATACACACATAGATAGCATTAGAGGTGTCTAATTGTGAATTATCATTTAAGGCCAAATTTGCGAGATACCATGAATTAGTGATATTTGTGTAAGAATAAAAAATAGAGCCTGGGAGGCTAGAACTATTGTTTTTGGCCCCAGATGCTTATACTGCTGAATATGGCAAAAGTGTCTAACTATACTTCTAAGATTAAAATTACTAAGAGGGTGTACATAAGGAGTTGATTATATGGTTACTTTTGGTTTCAACTCAAAAAGTTTTCTTAATTTTTCAGGTATGAATAAAATGGTCATTAATCACCTGGACAAGCTTTTTGTGACAAATGATGCGGCTACTATAGTTAAAGAACTTGAGGTGCAGCATCCTGCAGCAAAACTCCTAGTGCTGGCAGCTACAGCTCAACAAGAAGAGATTGGAGATGGTGCCAATTTGACAATATCATTTGCTGGAGAGCTTCTTCAAGGAGCTGAAGAGCTCATTAGAATGGGATTGCATCCCAGTGAGATAATCAGTGGCTACACAAAAGCCATAAGCAAAGTAGATATTTTGCTTGCAAGCAATTAGATAACAAATAAAATTCCAAGATATTTTATTTCTTTTGATTTGCTTTTTGCCAAAAATTAATGATATCTTATCTACTTTGTTTCTAGTATTGTTTGTTGGTAATATTTTTTCTTGTTTGTTCAGGCGATTGAGCTTTTAGATGAATTGGTAGAACCAGGTTCAGAAAAGATGGACGTTAAGAATAAAGAGCAAGTGACACTCAGAATGACAGCTCCTGTTGCCAGTAAACAATTTGGACAAGAGAGCATTTTGTGTCCCCTTGTTGCAGATGTATGAGATCTATTTCAGCATTTGCAATTGTTGTTGATGGTGACAATGACATCATTCTAATGAGATCTATTTTGCAGGCCTGTATTCAAGTTTGCCCCAAGAATTCAGTGAGTTTCAATGTGGATAATGTGCGAGTTGCTAAACTGCTGGGGGGAGGACTGCATGACTGCACTGTGGTTCAGGGTATGGTGTTGAAAAATGATGCTGTTGGAACCATCAAGCATGTGGAGAAAGTCAAGGTGTGGTTCTAAGTGGATGTAATTACAATATTTCAAGTACAGCTGTTGATCTTAATATTCTTTATAATTGAATGTGTTAGCACATCATTGTAAAGTTTCCTTTGGTTTATATGTCTTGCTTTTGCCATTGGTTCTAGTTTTTGATTGTTTTGCTGTTTTGGTCCCGAGAGGCACTAGTTGTCTTATTAATTTATTGTCTTCGCTTCCTTGCATATTACTAAATTCAATGGTGCCACCTTTTTTTTTCTTCCAGTTGAACAATTGTGTATAATGATTTGAACTTGTTTTATTTTTGAATTAATTTCATTAAATTATTGCTGGGTACTGGGAAACACCTGTCATATACAAAACATAAACAGTAGTAGGCTTTCCTTCAACTGTTGCATCATATATTCGAGGAATGATTTGTCTAATACAGTATGACATAGAATAGTAAGAATTGCTTATGTTTTTGTAATATATCTTATATATACAAGTTAGTTCTTTTTCAGCATAACAAAGCACTTAACATCAACTTTTTGACATAGAATAGTAAGAATTGCTTATGTTTTTGTAATATATCTTATATATACAAGTTAGTTCTTTTTCAGCATAACAAAGCACTTAACGTTAACTTTTTGACATAGAATAGTAAGAATTGCTTATGTTTTTGTAATATATCTTATATATACAAGTTAGTTCTTTTTCAGCATAACAAAGCACTTAACGTCAACTTTTTATTTTATTCCACATGTAATAACACATGGCCAGCAAATAGTTCATTTTTGTTCTTTCTATCTCTCTACTGTTCTTTTGAATTTCCTACTCAGATGTCTGATATTGAATTCCTAATTTATATTTTATTGCTAATACATTTAAAGCTAATTTTGCCAAAGAATAGTAAAATACATTGATAATAAATAGACACTTTTTCCTGTATTTTAGTTTTCCTGACATTTTCTTCTTTGTTGGGGATTTGTACCTGGGTATGGAAGTTCCTTCCATTCACCCTAGCTATTCTGAAAGCTCTTTGGTTTGTTGGTTGTCTTCAGAATAAATATAATCACTTTTGCTTTTCTCTTTGTTTGTTTGACTTTTTGTAAACTATCTTTCATTAGATTCTCCTTAATCATATGAGATATGTTCAAAGTTTTCTGACACATTTCTTTTGTTTGTTGGTTGGCTTCAAACTGGTTAGAAAACATAAGCACTTTTCTTATTTTTTGCCCCTTCTGTTTTATTTATTTTGAAAATGTCTTTCCATTGATATTCCTTATCGAATGAAAGATGTTTATCAGTGCTTGGTTGGTTGAAGAATTCTGCTTTAGAGGACAAATTATAGGTAAATGCACCTGAAGATAAACATTTATGTAATCTAAAGTTGATGGTAAACATGCCCATTATATATGGTAGAATGATCTCTTTTGGTATGTGTTCATGTATGAATTGATTATTTCTTGTTTCCCTCAGCAGTCAAGATTCAAGACAAATTTCCCTGTTTATTTCCAATGTGGTCTCTTGCTGTCGGTGGTTTTGAAATTCTCTTGTTTTTACGCAGCCATTCTACTTTTTGTTTTCCTATTCAGCAGCAAAGATGATTTTTCATGGAGCACTTTCAATGAGTTTTGAAACGTCTACCCAAATTTCAAGTGTTACACCAGGATATATTTAACAGTTTGCTTACACCAAGATGATGTCTCTTAAGCAAATAGCTTTACACAAGACTTTAGAGGTGCGACATAAATAAAAGTTTCAAAAGCATATTGAAAACAGTGGATGGAAGGTTGTAGTGAAAGTCTCAAAACTTAGGAACGCTAGGTCCTTTGTGAGCATATTTATTGTTAAGTTGCCAGTTTGGATTCTGGTTCAGATGCGGGTTCGAGATTTGGGTTCGAAATTCATCCAAATATTTTTTGGGCTGGGTTCGATTCATTTTGGGTTCGTCTGTACAAGAATTTTTTAAAATAAAAAAATTATATATATATATATATATATGTAAACATATGCGGCAGCAAATAAGTTCATACATTACTATGCTAATAATAAGGCAACATAGCAAAATACACCACCACATAGCAGCAAATAAGTTATTAGACATGTGTTCGAATTTCTGATAGCCACTCAACAATCACTGTGGGCATACATACAACAGTTAGAAAAGAAAATTCTGAGTTTAGACTATTTTTAGCAGGCTTTTTCGGGCACAGCTATGCAGCTTTTGGTGCAACTTTGGCCATATTATTAGCATAGTTCTAAGCAGCTGCATACATGTGACTTTTTATTCACAGATTTTAGGCTATACATTTTTTTTTCAGGGTGCAGGCTTCAAATAAAGGATGTCAATTCTAGGCAGCTACTGTACCTGCAACTCCAATTTCCAACTAAGACCTTGTTTGGAACAACAAGTTTGTGGGTCATTTATTACCCTTGGCATCCATACTTTTGTTTACTCACAGCTATTTTCCAAAATAATACTATTATATTTTCAAACAGCAAGCATATTCGTCCCAAATTCGCTCCAGATTCCATCCTGGCTCGCACTGGCATTTAGAAATTCGGTGAAATTCATTCCAAATTCGTACAGGGTCCCGCTGACTGAATTTTAAGCGAATGTCTCAGTGAAAATGTGAATTTGACCGAATTCGAATTTGTACCGAACCACGAATTCCAGGTCTGCTGAGCGGATCTGGTAACTTAGATTTATTGTGATTAGTTGAGTGATGAAGAGTGCATTGGGTTTGGATGAGCAAGCCAAGTCTGCAATACACTGTACTGTACTCAAATATGGTTTTCTAGTGATTAATGTATGGAAAGCCAAGCTTGTTCCATATATTTGGTTGTGGCTTATAAATGGTTTTCTCTAGGTGTCCTGTCCTCTTGTCAATAGTGGGGGTGCAGCATGATGTCTCTGTGGATTCACAATTCCTTCGGGATTAACCTGAGTCTCTTGGCTATGTATGATTATGTACTAGTTTGCCAAACTAGCGCTCATATTGTATCAGAGATTTGGATAGATTTTATAGAATCCAAAAATTCTATACACAAAATAATAGTTTGCTTCAATTCACCATAATTTGTTCTTTCATTCATTATATATTATAGGAGTGTTCCTATAACAAGTCTTTTATAAAGACAGGTTTTAACAGCTCGTAATACAAACAAATATTCACACAACCAATATCCTCTACACGATATTCTAACAAACCTTAATAAATACTCACGAGTACTATTCAATTAAAACAGACTAACCTGTTATATGTATCCACGCTAACAAACCTAAAGAAATGGGGATGCTGTTAAATACCATCACTTAAAACAACAAGAATAACACCATCACCAAAATGCTTTCATTGCTTGCATGGTCATGGGTCAGTATTGGACAGAGTAGTAGGAGGAGAAGCCAGGGAACGATGCCCTTCCTACCACATTTTTCTTGGCTTCCTAATTGTAATGGTGAGGTGAGCTGTGTTTTATCTTTTCTTTCTGTGAAATGTGATGGAAAGTGTGAAGCAGCAGCACAAGCATTTGAAAAGGTTTCAGTTTACACAAGGCTTTCTTCGGGCGTGGGATTTGGACCATGGATTCTTTTAGGTATGTCGATGATCATTTGCGATTGATTCTTGGGCTCAAAGTCAATGCCCTACCTGCACCCACTGTGGACTGGACTACAAACCTGGCCCGCGAACAAACTGGACCTGTATTTGGGGATTTTTCTTAGCCTATCAGTAACATAGGAATAATGAGAAACCAGTTGTAACACACTCTGTTTTCTCACTTCTGTGGAAAATTGTCCGGGCTTGCTCTGTGTTGGCAGAACAGGCCATTTAATTTGATTCAAGGAGATTCAAGTAAAGATGCAATAATGGCTTTCAACATAGATCCTTTTTGGAAAAAGTAGTTTTCGTTTTCTTCTTAATCTGCCTCCTACATGTATTGCTTGCAGATTGTTGTTTCTATGATGACAGTTTTATTCTTAGAGAACCCTTCCACCTGCTATGAATGTTATTAACATGCTTTGCTTTTTATTTTGATTTGTCAGGTTGCAGTGTTCGGTGGAGGTGTGGATACATCAGCTACAGAAACTAAGGGTACTGTCCTGATTCAGAATGCTGAAGAGGTAATCTTTTTGTTGGATCTCCTTGGTTTATTACTGAGAAACTTAACAAATAGATGTAATTTATGTATATGGATGTGTCAGATATTTTGCAAATGAGGATCCATGTGAAGTTAAGCTCTGTTGGTGGTTATACTGTTGGTTTTCTGTATACACTATATACTATAGGTAGGCTTCAATGTAGCATGCATATGATATGGCTTGGTGGGGTGAGGTTTGATTTTGTAACCAAAATTATTAGAACCATGGGGTATAAAACTTTGGTGTAAGCAGTGATAAAGGAGTGCAAAGAGAAACTGGCTGTTTATAGTCAAGTAAAAGACTTCCATTGTAATCTCTCTTAAGAGACTTTCTTCGTTTCAAGCTTCTGTATTCTAATGTCTCAAAAGAAACCCAAGGAGAAAATATAAGTCTAAAAAAGTATTGAAATATTCATAATACATATTGAAGTGTGTGTGAACTGTCTTGGATTGATGTATCATAGAGATTTTAAATTGAATGAGCAGATCTCTTAGGAGTTAGATTGCTTGTGAGGCGTGCTATTTTCCTTATATGAAAGTTGCCTTTTATCATTATTCAAAGTGATCAAGTAACTCATTTATTATAATTAGTTGTGAGCATACCACAGTACCCATTTTTGTCCTTAGAAATTATTCTAGAAAATGAGAGGCCACATTTTTTACTCTTGTACTTACTGATATCCTGATAGCTATACATTTTGTTTCAATTGAAAGCAAGATAAGTCTGGATTTAGATACAGAGGTCGATGCAGTATGTTTTTTGTGGTGTTAAAACTTAAAAGATAGTTCAAACTTGCTCAATTTGTAAAACTAATATGGATTGTGCAAGTGTTTATGACTTGGCATGTTGTAAAGTTTTTACTTAATTTTCTGTATGATTATTTGTCAATGAAATGATGTTAAAATGCAATCATTGTATCATTACAGCTAGAGAATTATGCTAAAACAGAGGAGGCAAAAGTAGAAGAACTGATCAAGAGTGTTGCTGATTCTGGTGCCAAAGTCATTGTGAGTGGAGGATCAGTTGGCGAGATGGCATTGCATTTTTGTGAACGCTACAAGTAAAGTGAAATCTTGCTTTGAGATCACCTGATTCACATTTTTTCTTTTAATAGTGGTTGGTAATTAACAAGCTATATTATGTTGATGATTTCTTACCTGCCCGAGTCTTTCAAGTTGCAAAGAATAGATGTAGAATTAGAAATAAGATTGCACATTGTCAAGAATATTTTAACACCATTTCTTATTTTAATTCAAAATTGGAGCCTGCCATGTATGCTCGATCGAGTAGTGTTTGCTTTTGGCATATTTTTGCTGCAATTTAACAGAAATTATTCACACATAATATTTTACTGATTTGAAAAAATGTTACTCACAAATGAGTGATCTGACCAGGAATCTCTATGCTTTTAAAAAGTAGGTAAGTGGAAACACAAGAAGTTATTTCTTAAGGAAATTCAAAGGAAAAATCAAACTCATTGTTAACAGAATTCGATCCCAATGTGGATTAACTTGTGATTAATTACTTGATGGATTATTTTTTATTAATGTTTATTGCAACAGACCATTAAGGCCAATGGCAGGGGGTTAGCGATATATTTAAATATGTTGCTTCAGTAGGTTTAAATCTTATGTTCATAGGAAAACCATGAAATACTGACAAGAGATCCATGAAATTTTAAGAAGGCTAAATTGGCCCAATGTACATTTAGGGTTATTTTGTTTTTCACAGTGAGCTAAATATAATAAAAATGAAAATAAAATGATATAGAAATATGGATCTCTAAGATTTCAGAACTAAAACTACCCATTTTGCAACTTGTAAAGAACCAGTAATGGAGAAGGTTGCTCTATGAATTACTAAAGAGATGATGCTCAATGGCCTTTTTGGTGTACAAGTTTCCAGGAACTAGATAGCCAGATCTTCATTCCAGTTGGTTCAACAACACCAATCTCTTGGATTTGTCTGTAGAGACCCTATCGAGACAAGCCTCTCGAACTGTGTTCCACGGTTCTGCATATTCGGCTCTGAAACCCACCGTTCCTGCCCCTTTCCCAATGGCATTTTGGGTAGGGCAGGAACATGTCCACTGGCTGTCCCCAAAAATCTTCAAATCTTTGAAACACTTACGAAATGTGTTGCAGTAACAGGAAATGCTGCAGCGACATTTGGCTGTCCCCGATGGCTGGGAATGTCTGAGATGTTCATTCACCATCCTGAGGATGGCAAATTTTCCCCGATGGCAAGGCATTTGTTTTATATTATTATAAAAATAGTATGTTCAATGCATCATGACAGCAGTAATAAATATATCATAATTTAGATTGATAGCTAATGATATGAAAAATTAACATTAACAGCAGTATTTGAATTTCTGATTTGAAACAGTCAAGATACATATGCAACATTGGAAGTTATTAAGCTCAATCCTCAAGATTAGGTCAAACTGTCAACAAGTGACATTGCACAAGCAGAAGACTTAAAGCCAGAAAACTCAACGAAGCAAGGGTAAAGGTCTTCCAACACATTAGACATGATACACAGAGTACTTAGGGTCACCCAAGGCCCTTCCTCAAGTCTCAGAACTTAACTTGGAAAACTGGTATTTTTCCTAGGTGCTAAGCAGCACAAAAACACTGATTCGTAAAATATCCGAGAACCAGGGGTGCAAAAGCATCCCTGGGTCACTAGGTGACAACTACAAGTATGGGCAAGTTCAAGTGGACCCTAAACATGCCCAATTGATCCTAAACTTCCCAAATTATTCTAGCACATTCAGGCACGTCCCAATTATCAAAAAGCCATAGTGGGACACTATGCAACGCTCCCTTGGATTGTCCAATTCAAATCCAGAATGGCTCTAACACACTCGATTCGTAGCTGGATCCACTTAGATTTTTTTGAATCTGCATGACAATACTGAGAGGGGACTATGACATTGTGAAGACCTTACATGACACCATCAAGGTTCATTTTATCTTACCAAAAATTTCAATGAACTTAACCAAGACACAACACATACTCATAATATATAACATAGCGAACATGCCTAGCACCAACACTAGTAGACAAAACCAAAAATTCATAACATTAATATCCAATTACATCAATCTCCTCATGGAGAGTCCAATAACACAATTACAACGATACATAGCTTTTAAATCAATTACATTGCTTTTTTCATGTCATAAAATGAAAGAGCAAGAAGCACAAAGAAGAAGAGTAGATCTAAGCTCTTGAAACTGATCCTTGAATCCAAGTCCACTGTTCACCAACTATGGTTTGCAATGCCACCCCACCATGTGGAACTTGTAGGTCCACCACCCTACCATGCTCGTCGAGATAGTGCCACGATCCAAACATGCAAACAAGAAGACACACAGGGATAAGGTTTACACAAAAAGCCATTCAAGAAGCATACACTCCAAAGCATGAATACCACATAACATAAATAACACTTTCCAGGCAAGGAGTACACATGCCATCCATAATAATTGAGAAACATCAAAATACCAATGTGCCAAGTCAACAAGAAGCCAACATAAATGAAATGGAAACATTATAATGAACAACATTGAAATGAGAGAGTCAACATCAAGGAAGAACACCAAATTTGCTATACTGCAGAATATCGCATCATAATAACCAAAATGATCAAGCAACAATAAATCTCTTGGGTGCAACTGAACTATTAGGACTTAGATACTAAATTGCTAAGTGTAGGGAGTGTAATCATGTGTGCTTGTGAGGGCGCACCACACGGAACCAAGCATCCTCTCATATGGACGAGGGTGATGATTGTGCAAGTCCCACCACTACATGAGCATGCATGTCTCTCTGGACTAGTGCCGACTTTTCATTTGTGGGCATGCTTTTCCAAACATCGTTAACCTCATACTAGCGCTCAAGACATGTTTGGGGCACCGATGTTTTCTTATTAATGCTTTGACCCACCCATTTTTTTATAAAGTTATTACTGAATTAGGAGACTCCTCAAATGTGATTGCCAAGTGTACCACTTGAAGGCCAAGGACACAAGTGGGAGCCACTCCCTAGACCCACTCTAGTACCTAATCCTAGGCTCATCGCCTTCACAACAAATGAGGTAACAACAGGAAACACAATCCCACATTTCACTTTCCACTTTTTGCATATTTCCAATTCCAAATTCAAGGCACAATTGCCCAATTTGTCATCCTTAATCACAATATATCACATATGTACAATAGACTATTTTCACATGATAATGGATCATTGTTGCCCAGAAATGCATTTCCACTATAAATGCACCTGTTTCGGAAACAGAAATGGTTGTGGAGATGGGGGGACAACCGGAAATGTTTCCAAGCTGTCCCCAATGAAGCAAAATTTTTGGAAACCGTCCCGGAAACTTGGGTACGGTCAATGAAGGTTTCAGAAACCGTTGACCGTCCTTGGGATGGTTGGGACCATCCCCTGAATGTGCTGGGGACGGACGGCCGTTTCCGACAGCGGGAGGCAAAACGTAAGATGATTTCATAAAATATTTGCATATTTTTTAAATCTTGCGTGGGCCCCACACCTCAAGGCGACCCTAAATATTAAAATATGTTATTACTAATATCATATCTTAAGCATGTGATATTAAATATCAAATTGTCTATTCCTTGCAAGTTGCAAATAGTTTGGCCCGAGTGAACATAGTTATGCCTGGGTGAATAATCATTTGCTTGTGCAGCTGTTAGAATGTGAACAAAGTTATCTGTGAATTCTGGAAGTCTTTGGTGAAAATCTGCAGATTGAGAGTGTAAATCTTAGCAATATTTAGTATTCTCAGACCAAATCTTAGAGGCAGCAACATACTATCTTTGTTTTCATTTTGACTTTGAAGTTTGAGTCTTTGAGTCTTCTGACATTATATGATACATTGATGCAATGATAATTGAATCTTGATATATGATATGATACTTTATGTCTTTAACTTTTCATTTTTGTTGAAACATTAGGTTGTAGTGTATATACTCTATATAGTTTATAATTAGGGCACCTTAAAAAGATTCACCCTGCAAATGATGTAAAATTCTGTCTATCAATTCTTATTGAAGATGTGAGTTATTCCTTTCAGGCTTATGGTTTTGAAGATAAGCTCAAAATTTGAACTGCGCCGATTCTGTCGTACAACTGGTGCTGTGTCATTGGTGGGTATTGCTATGCTGCCTACTGTAAGTTGATTGCGAATTCAAGTTTTACAGATTTTTATAGCGCAAGGCATTGTATGTATTTGTAGGTGAAGCTTGGCCAGCCAGGCCCAGATGAACTGGGATTTGCTGACTCAATTTCTGTAGAGGAAATTGGTGGTGCCAGAGTAAGTTCAATTTCCATTATACACAGTCCCCCAAAAAAAATTGGTTGTCCTGGATGAATGCCTTTTCTTGGTACTATTTTATTTGTTTGGATTTTACAGAACCTGAATTTTCAGCTTAAGACACATTCTGAGATGTAGTGTTTATGTGCTTCAGGTAACTGTTGTGAAAAATGAACAAGGTGGAAACTCGGTGTCAACAGTAGTATTGCGTGGAAGTACAGATAGTATATTGGATGATCTTGAGAGAGCAGTCGATGATGGTGTGAACAGCTACAAGGTATTTTTCTGGGATTGTTGTTTTGAGGTTGAATCATCAATTTCATATACTTTTTCTTTTTGCAGTAATTCTATTGGACAGCACTATTTCAAATGTCTGGTTTATCAAACATTGTCTTGCATTTCCGTCTTCCCTTTTCCTATAATGTAAAGCAATTTTAATTTCTATTCTTCTCCAGGCTATGTGCAGGGATAGTCGTATTCTTCCTGGGGCTGGTGCAACTGAGATTGAGTTAGCTAGAAGATTAAAAGAGTTTGCATACAAAGAGACAGGGTATGCATTACAAGTTTACAACCAGAAACCTACTTGACTTAGTGATCAAGGACTGGTCTTCATTAGTATCGTGGACCTTTTATATGTCTCAGTTGCAAATTAGGCCTTTCTGAACTCAGCTGATTTATTTATTGTCTTATTTGCCTCTTTTATTCAAATGCAATTGTAGAAATTTATTGAATTGTGATGTACTCTTAATATCTTATCCTAGTTTCTATTATAATTGGTTGCAGGTTGGATCAGTATGCAATCGGAAAGTTTGCTGAGAGCTTTGAGATGGTTCCAAGGACTTTGGCTGAGAATGCTGGATTAAATGCAACTGAGATCATCTCCTCTCTTTATGCAGAACATGCCGCTGGCAATGTCAACGTTGGAATTGATTTAGACCAGGGAGTATGTAGAGATATGGCAAATGAGGGTGTCTGGGATCTCTTTCTTACAAAGTAAGTGGATCGCATGTATTGGCTGCTACAATCTGGAAATTCTAACTTATGTTTGAAGTCAACCATTTGCTTGTGTTTCATGTTGCATTCAAAGTGAAACATAAGTTCACACTAACCTTAATCATTAAGAACTCATTTTAAGCATGTTCTGCCTGGGTGGATTTAAATTTACATGTATTGCATTTTCAAAATTAAAAAATCTGCCATTTAGTCAACCTAAACACCCACACCTCTTTTGCAGGTTTTTTGCTTTGAAGTACTCAGCTGATGCAGCTTGCACAGTTCTCCGCGTGGATCAGGTATAAAATTCTTGACATTTTTATTTTTTAATCACTTAATAAATTTGGACTAGTAACTGAATGAAGCAGAAAAACGATGCAATAAGAGTTTTTCTTCTGTTTTTGAACTCTTGTTTTCTTGCAGATCATCATGGCAAAACAAGCAGGTGGTCCAAAGATGGATAAACCAGCACCTGCAGATGAGGATTGAATTTTTTATGTAATGTTTCTACCAGGGACTATGTTATTGTGTGGACTTTCCATATTTGATCTGAAATTTAAAATCGGCCCATCCTATGTTCCAGCAGTTTTCCTCCAAGTTATCATGCTGAGATAAATTGTTTGCTCATTGGAAAATCCACCAGTAACGTATCATTATATGGTGAGGCTATAAGCTAATGTTTTGCTATCTGTGATAATGGAATATTGTACTGTTTAGCAGTCCATAATATTTTTGAAGCGTATTGTTTGTACCTAAAGGCAATTTTGAATAGATTTGGGTCTTTTTTAAAAATTGAGAGATATTGTTGGTGATGAAAAATCTTATTTTGTTTATCTTTGTAATATTTCAATCATAATATATTTGTGCAACAAACATTCTTCCTAGATATCGGATGCGGTATTGACTTTGTAAATTTTTTGGCCTCCAGAACTCATGTAGGTTTTAAAGTGTACATGTGCAGACAATGCTTCATGTAGCCTGTTTTGCTTTTGCTTCTTTTGCAAGGAAGATAGATATTTTATTGTTGACTATTGAGCGTATGTTTCACTTTAGATCACTTGGATAATTTGGCAGCGTTGTAAATTTTTCATTGATCAGTTGTGCTAAGACTGAAAATCCCCCACATGGCATCAAATAGAATTATTGCAGGAACTAAGAATTCGATTGGAAAGAGATTCAAAGATGGAATATCCCCGAGAGGTGAAATAGTTTTCTGATAATGCCATTTATTGGCTATGGCTAGATGCTTCAATTGTTGTTTTGAAAAGAGTACTTTTAAATAATGTACTCTAATTTATAGATGCTAACAATTCAAACGCAATTTCCTCTTGTAAGATTAAAGGGTGTTTCAAAACAATGTATTTTTCTGATCCATGATTATTGCAGGGTTGTTATATCAATTTTACAAGATCACCCCTCAATAAAGACTATAAATGGAGGTTGGTAGATCAAATAAGTTTTCTTTATAGCTACATGGATTGGAAAATAACCACACAAAAAGTTCTAGGTTGGATGATCCCTTTCCAATGAAGTTGTTTCTTGATCTCATTTCTCTCTAGAAGTGATTTATTGTACAAGACAATGTTGCGTAGCATTTTAATTTCCCACTCCATTTTTTGGGCAATCCCTTAGGCTCATTGAATATTTAAAAAATGAGAACGCTACAACTATGCCCTTATTTAGGGTTAGTCATTATACAAAATCCCAATCCATCTTGCTTGTCAATTTTGCTTGTTTTCTTGAATTAATTTGATATTTTGGTTGGAGCTTGAAATTGTAACTTTTTCTTTGCTTCGGTGTTCATTAATGATTCTTGATTGATGCAACAACCAAATGCAGGCCAAATGAACAACCAATGAACGAGTGCATATAGCACACAATGATAAGTTGAAAAAAAACAAACAATGGATATGTAAAGAAAAACACTTCATACAATTGCAAAAAAAAAAGAAATACACATTGGCCACCTCAAATGTGGAAACTTTAACACTATATGTTTTGAATCTTATAGGTAAAAACAGGTTTTGAAGGGACTCGAAACCAGCGACAACAGACCAGCCAACAAAAGGCCACCATCCCCAAAAATCATACAAAATAACTTAGTTATAGAAACATTGGGCCTGCTGCTAAAAATAAATCTTTGGATAACTGCTGCAAAGAGAGAACTATCGTTTTATCCCCTTCATGTGAGATTGCAAGGTCATGTCAAAAGACGGTGATGATTTCTTTGAAAATTTGCCTTAAACTGTAATTCAGCCATCTTCCACACCAGTAGCCTTGTCCTGCCAGCACAAAGAATCTAGTGCTAGAGGCCCAACACCCAAAAGTGGGGTTAAAATTCCCTTAGAAATAGCTAGCGCAGTGCTGGCATGAGATCCATCATCAACATCCAATAAAATACTAGCAGAGCCAGCAACCAATGAAACATGTGCAATGATATTGGAAACCTCTAACGATGAAAGAGTAGGTTCAGGTCCAGCAACCAGGGTAGGAGCATAGCCAGCAGCCCCAGTAGACCCATCAGGAGCAATATTATGATCAAAACCTGCCTTCACAGCAACATGCAAAGGATTGACAATATCAGGAGCAACTTCCTCAGAGTGAGGGGAACGTTTCAAGACGGTGTAGTGTTGATTAGAAGCACCCTTCCACCAAGAGGGAGAAGATTTCTTCTTTTTGATAATAAAGTCACATTAAGAAGAAATATGACCTGTCTTAAAACAATTCTGGCATCTGAAAGGAGTACCTTTGAAGTCTAGGCTGGAAGGCCCTTCGAGATATCAATGTCTACCAGGATGCGTGCATAAGTCAAGTGATACATGTTATCAGACTTATTATCAATCATAAAAAAACTCCCCCAAAGCCCCACCCACTTCCTATAGGATGAAGTCATGCCATAGATGAAGAGGTAGATTGGGGAGCCTAACCCTTATAGGGATAGTACTGAAGACTTCTATGGAGGGAATGAAATCAATGTGCGACGACTTTACCATAAGTGGAAACTTTTCATCCTCCCAGCAAAAGAAGTATTCACATAGGATTGTAGCTCTATCCTTCACATCATCAAACTTTGCAATGAAAAAACCTTTAGCCATTGGGTAAATGTTGACGATACCTGATAACTTTGGTTCCCAGGCCAAAAATCACGAAACCGACAGATCAGTCCATGAGATTTGAATGTTTCATTACTGTTCAACAGATCCTTATCAGCAACAGAGAAGAGCTTGACAGATAAAGATCTACAGACAGGAATCGGGGCAGTGGAAGCCCTATTATCGGTTGAAACCCTGTGTCCCTTCCTAGCCACAACACAAATATATGCACATTATGCAATACACAACTTTATTTAGAACCAATCACTTGACCAAAATCAGAATTCCTCCAAATGAGCAAACATTATATATAACTAATACTATGACCTAAAAATGTGATTTGTGTTCAATATAGAGAGCAATATATGTTGTGTTTCAATTAATGTTTCCTTATGAAAAGATCTTGTCCAAGTGATGTACAATTGTTAAATTTAGGTCGTTCTTCATTAAATTCACTCTAGTGAATTCTTGCACTCATGGTCCAACAAGTTTGACAAAGCTTTCTTGTATATTTTTCCTATCTAAAGTTTTCCTAACTAATCTGACATAATATATTAATATTTTAGACATTATTAAGTTTGCAATGTTTAGAAAACTTGCATGTGGGTACATAGGCATGCATGGGATTTGTGCACAAAGAAGCTTGCATAGAGTGAATTAGGAACTAGAGTTTGCACTTGTAGAAAGCTACATAAAGTTGGTAGAAAAATAATTAAAAACTAGGTACACAAGCATAAGTAAAATGGAAAAAATGGGAACCACATTAAAGTATAGAAAATAAATAGAAAGAATACAAAGAGTCATCATTATGTGAAACTTAGTCATATTATGCTTACCAATCATGAATAAATGGGTAGAGACTCTTGCAACATCAATCAAGCTCTAAGCTCTACCCAAAAACTTATCTTCTTCATTATGTAATGCACATTATTTATGTTTCCTAGGATGGAAGTTGGTCACACAAAAAATGCAAGAGCAAAATGTAGCTCAATTAACAAAGAGTCATTTGACAAAGAACACTCTAATCATCACTTGATATATGAATTACATTCCAAAGTCGATTGAGCACTGGAAAATCTAACTGCTACCACTTGATAAAAGCATTTTGATGAAATGACCAACTTGCTAACATATGACAATGGTTGTTCATTATGAAGCACAAACATGTAAATGAAAGATCAATAATGGAACTTCGGCATAGAAGAACTTAAACATCTATTTTAGCTGAGGCAAGATTGTGTTGACCCAAGCATACTCTCACATCATAAGATCACGAATAAGAGAAATCAATAACATGAGACAATATGTTTGTGTAGACGAGAAGTTTTATTTTAACCACATGTTAATGCATCAAACATTATCAATAGAAACACTACACATGAAACATTAATAATGAAAGTTTCTACAAATTTGTTACTTAGTCATAAAATAACCTCTAGATTCTTAAGGCTCACTGATTCTTTATTAATTTCAACTAATCTTAACTTTACTAAAGAAAAGGGAAAGAAAAGTAAATAATTAAAATACATGCTAAAATATAAAGAGACAATACACTAAGATTGATATTCCATAGTTATCTCTAAAAGATTGTAATAAACACAGTTCAATAGTCAACATATAAAACGTTGCACATCTATAGCAATGCAAAAGGTAATTGATCATGCATAGACAACAATAGGAATATGATTACAATATTATAATAACTTCAAATATAGATAATTTTAAGTTCATAAACATCAAAACACTAGTAAAGTCTAGGGGAAGCTTTAGGCACATCAATTAAGGCTTGTTTCAAAATTAACAAACAAAAAAAAGCTCAGAAAAATGTTGTACAATCAAGGCTAGGTAAGAAGCATAATCCTTTACACTAAATCTAACCTAATAGTGAACACTGAGCTCTTATTTATGCAATATTGTTTGCAATTGAAAGCCCAAAATATACCGGAATTACATTAATTCCTCTACTTGGCACACAAGATTGCCACCACAAATACTAAAATGGAGTGAGAACCACGTGCACATTGCATAATCAAAACTAGAGCATTCACATTGATGTTTTGAATTCCAAAACTCCTTTGTGGTCTAAATAACCTCACAACCAATCTTCAAAATAATTGGTGGTGGCTATTGCTTCACCATTGACTTACCTTATATCATAGCCAATGCACGTATCACATAATCAAATTGTCATGTGACCTAGCTCATATCATTATCATATGATCATTGGGAATCAAGATTCACAAAATTGAATATGTTACAAAATACTTCAGTTTTTTTATGTCTCTTGGTGGCTTTTCTAACCATAAATTAGAAAAGGAACCCAACAAAGCATCTCCTTTAACATTTTAAAAAATTAGCCAAAAAATTAAAAATATTATCGTTTTTTCAAAGATGTTTTTTGTTCTACATTCATGTTTAGTGGATATTGGGAGGTTTTTAAAATTTTGGCATGCTCTATCAATTTCAATAGTATCTTTATAAAAAAATATTTTAAATCTTTCTATTGTGTTCTTTACTACACTTTTAAATGTGCCAAAGGATTAAATATTGTTCACATCTCTTAATATTCTTGGCAATTATGACTAATCTTGAAGGATTTCTTGGTTAGTCTTCTTATCACTAGTTGAATACAATTGTTTTTTCGTCTTACTCTTACTTTTATCCAGAGGCTAAGGTATACCTTGTTGAACAAGCAGATCAACACAAGTCTTCATGGTTTAGTCCATAATAGCGAGTCCTAAAGTTGGGACATTGCTTTTTCCATCTTGTGGGGAGCTCAAATTTACCAAACACTTATGAATGAAGGTACCTATCATGAACACCTTCAAACAAATGGTTACCTTCATTCGAATGGTAGTATTTTAATCTTTTAAAAAATACCTTTGTTCAAAGGTATTATTTCAATGTGAAAAATGAATTGATGGGAAGTCATTTCACTGTCACATTTCATAGTCTTGTGATGAATAGTGTAATTGCCATCCCTTTTACAAATTGACTTCAACAATGTACATACAATAGGCAAATAAGGAGGTCTTTAGGTACTCATTTGTCTTGCCCATATGCCATGTGGCTTTGAATGGAGGTTTGGTGTCCATAGGTTGCTTGTAGGATATTTTTTTCAATAGGTATTTTTAATACTAGATATGTGATGTGTAATTGATAGCCCTACTATTCCAAGGGGAATAATTCCAGGGAACATTATCCCCCCACCTTACTCACTGCTTAAAATTTTATCTAAATTATTTTTATCATAAAATCTCAAGTTCAAACCTTAAAGAGCTATTTTAACCCAATAATTTGAAATTAAAACCTAAAAGTAGTTAATTTGAAACATTGACAAATGATTTTTTAGCTCTAAAATCTTTAATTGAAACCTTAAAGCTATTTTAAGACCCTAAAGTCTTTAATTAGAACCCTCAACAATAGTTTTGAAAGCCTTAAATGTCCAATTGAAACCTTATACAACTATTTTGTAACCTTCAAATGTCAAATTGAAAACCTACACAATTATTTAAAACCCCTAAAATATTTAATTGAAACTCTACATAGCTATATTAGAACCTTAAAATGTTCAATTAAATTCTATATAACTATTTTAAACCCTAAAATGTCAAATTCAAATCCTATATGTGTAATATTTAACCCTAAAATGTCAAATTAAAATGCTATGCAACTAGTTTTTGACCCTAAAATGTCTATTTGAAACACAAAATGTGTATTTCAAACCGTAATTTCTAATTTTAACCCTAATTTAGAGATTTTAAGGTTTATAATCTAAACATCAACCTTTCAAATACACATTTACAACAAATGAAACTAATTATATAGATCCAAACAAAAAGTTTAGAACACTGGGAATTCACTACAATGAACCACTTTTCCTTATCGAAAAAAATCTTGATTAAAGATTTCAACACCTTCAAATTGAAAGTACATATAAGGGTAATACCACAATAGTGGGTTACACTTTTCGGGAGGAAGGAATTCGCCCCGAAAAGCGTGACCCACTAAAACATCTCACATACTTTCGATCGAAATAGTTAAAAACTTTCGATCGAAAGTAACTAGGTTTAGATTTGGCGGAATAAAACCTGCCGAAACAGTCATTGTGACTGTTTCGGCTGGGTTGAAAGTGACAGTGGCTGGCTTCCGTTTGATCAAACGTCAATTTCAGGTTTTTCACGTTTCTAATTTCCATATTTTATTGTTTTATAATATATATTATTTGTATATATGCATTTTAATGTTTTTTAATATATATTGTTTGTAAATATGTGTATATATGCATGTATATGTGTATATATGCATGTATATGTGTATATATACATGTATATGTGCATGTATATGTGTATATATGCATGTATATGTGTATATATGCATATATGTGTATATATATGCATATATGTATATATGCATGTATATATGTGTATATGCATGTATATATGCATATATGTGTATATATATATGTATATATACATGTATATATGTATATATGCATGTATATATGTGTATATATACATGTATATATGTATATATGCATGTATATATGTGTATATATACATGTATATATGTATATATGCATGT
>MU224127.1:715336-734351 GCA_018584345.1 Thuja plicata
CTAACGAATATAGATTTGACAAATTTTGAATTAATTAGGTCTATGTTTTTTAACGTGCATCAGATGTAGGTTTTTTATCAAATATAAACTTCCAGGTTTGATGTTCAATGAAAAATAGTAGAAAATATATTTTTTTTTTTGAAAAATAACAGTGCCCTCCGGTTTTGAGTCTTTTTTCTATCAAAAAAAATAAAATAAAATTTTGATAAATACACAACAAGTTATCAGTTACGCAGTCAAGGTATGTCAAAATTACAGTTGACTCTACTTCAAACGTTCATAAAATATGCAATAATCATGATAATGTTATCAAACCAATTGCATGCCCTCCGTATGGATGTTACAAAACCAAATTCAAAAGAAGCACATCGATATCTATCTTAGAAAAAAAGTTATGTTGTACGAAGTCATTGTACCTTTTTGAAAAAGACGTTTTCAGCAACATAGCAGTTTTAGTGGGAGAAAAAAAAAACCATTAAAATCAATTAAAAAAAAAATAAAAATAAAAAATTTAGAATCTAGACATAAAATCCTAGAAGACTCTAGTTTACTTCGTCTTCCGATTTCAAACAGTTTAACAACAATATACATCCGAATGTGAAAGTTTTTCTCAAAATGTAGAGTTCAATGTCCGTTTAGGCAAAAAAGTGTAACCCACTATTGTGGGATCACCCATAAGCCATTTTCCATGTGTATGTAGCATCAAGCTACTAAGAGTGCTTGAGAATGTTTAGTTAAATCTATCATTAGAGCCATCAACACATCGGTTGATGAGAAAATGGAGCATAATCCGTGCATATTGACATCATCAAGCATACATCCAAATTTAACCACATCATGGTATTATTCATACTAATTTGGGCTTCACATTATCAATGCTAGTATAATAACAATTTAACATGTTGGTGTACTTCTCAATATGCAAGTCACATACTTGACCGAAACCATCATTCACACAATTAACATGTGAATCAGCTTGGTACACATCATAGGAATCCTTGAACCGTTCAAGTTTTCTTCCCCTATCAAACTTCTTTTAGAAACTTTGAATTCGCCCAACTCATTTTGTTCTTTTATCAATGAGTTTTTCTTTTATCATTTTTCTACTTGCTCTATATGTAATTTCTCTATATCTAATACATTACATGCTCTTACATGCTCTCTGCATTTTACCAAAAAATAAAACCCTTTAGGCAACTATAGTCAAATGGATTCACATTACATATTCAATCATACAATTGCCTTCCTTCACTTAGTTCATTATAAATATTCAATCATATCAATTAACAATACAACACATAATAGATCAAATGTGGATCCAAGACAATTTGAATCTCCCTTTAAGAACTATAGTCAAATCGATTCATACTTCTTCTACATGAAATGTATATGAAAAATAAACTCATTCTAGATTAATACACATCTTATCGTAAGATCACATTTTCACTATTTAAAGAAAAAAATCCAGTGGTTTCCAGGAGATAATTTCACACAGGAGTTGTATTGGAGCATAATTTTTTTGTAGTAATTTCAATATTGTGTTCTCTTTTTTGCAGGTTGCAGGTAGAGTTGTAGTGCACAATGGTTAGATTACAGATTTGGTTTGATTTTAGTTTTATGAGGATATGAGGATTTCATTTTGCGTTTTTGTTTGCTATTGAAGAAGTGATTTTTTCTGCAATGTTGGGGCATTGTTTGTTGTTGTAGAAGTGTAAGTTTGATTAGCTCCAGGAGTGAATATTTTCATTTCTTTTCTCTGAGGAGATTTGTGACTCTGGTTTTGCTTATTCTGCAACTTTGGGTGAGTTTATAATTTGGATAATTCATAGAACTTCTTGTAATTTGTTTCTTTGAGCATTTTCTATTGTAGCAACTTATTTCTCATATATTCAATTAGATTTTAACATGAGTTTTTGTACAATTTGGGTCAAATCAGGTGTTTAGATTTGAAGTTGGCTTTACAAATCTATGTGGGTTTTCATGAAATCTTAGAATATAGATTTTAAAGGGATTTGGAAATTTATATTATTTTTAAATAAATATGTACATTGATTTATTTAAGAAAAGTTGTAAAAACTATATTCACCTTATTATAATGGTATCAAACAAAGATCTTGGCAATCTAAAGGGTGAATTTATTTTTTGATATTTTATAGTGAAAGAGAACTTAGATATTTGAAAAGAGAGAAAATAAATTTGCATCACAAACCCTTGGTGTTATAGTAGAAATGGTATGGGAAGAAATAAGATTAAATGTTATGGGAAGAAATAAGATTAAGTGATGAATAAAGAGAAAAGTTACATTAGAAAATTGTCATCAAGCTAAACCTAAACACAATATATGAGTTGAATAATTTATAGGTGAACATAAATCGATAAGGTGAAGGAAGCACATCTAGTAATTGTAAATCCATAGGGAATTCCATTTCAAAACCCTCAAAACTCGTGTTAATAAGGAAAGAAAATAATGAAGAGAATGTCACTTAAGATCCTTATGGTGAAGCTCTTCAAAGAACATTGAAGAATATAAAAATAAATTTGAAGGTTTCATGCAATATTTGTGACATGTTTGGAAATTCAAGATAAGAGCCTTGAGAAGAATATATCATAATGGACACCAAAGTGATGAGAAGAAAGCACTACATCAAAGGATTTCTAAATTGAGTGCACTCATTTTTTATGGGAGTAATAAAACTTCAGCAAGGGCATGGCTTAAAAACTTGTAGAAATCCTTTAAACTTAGCTACATGAGAGAATATACTATTCGATTTGCTGGTTTGCATTTGGAGGGGGTTGCTTATGATTGATGACATCATGGATTAATTACATATGGTCATGATGAAGTGCAAACATTTGATGAATTTAGTCAAATAATTATTAGATCATTTTTAAAGGAAGGAATAAGAAGAAAAAAAACATAGAGCTAACCATAATTAAACAACATGATATAGTGGAAGGTTGTACTGCTAATTTTTATCATTTTGTACTGCTAATTTTTATCATTTTATTAGAACCTCTCAAGTGTATTGTGAAGGCTTCTTGCACGTACAAATTTGTTAGAGTCCATAAAGGGTTGTATTAGAACTATAATTTCAAAAAAATACTTTCTCTCATCAAACCAAAGTATACACCCATAGAATTAATAGGGTGTGTTCTAGAAGAGGGAATATCATCACCATATTATAAGAATTCTACATCTCTAGCTACTATAAAGAAGATGGATCAAGAAACTAAAAAACATACTCAAGAGGAAAAAGTTTACATTTTTCTTATATAGACACATGGGTTCCTAACCATAGATTTCTTCGTAAAGGATAATTTTATCACATTGAGGTAGTATCTAATGAAGATTTAGAGTCAAAAAATAAAATAGAGGCTTTTGTTAATTCAAAAGAGGATACGTTATAAGAGGAAGGTGAGAAAGGTAAGGAGACTAATTTTTTTAATGGTACACTTGTAGCCCTTTCAGGAGCTCCAAAATACCATTCTTTTAGAGTTCACAAAGTGCTTTGCCGACAACGAATGACTATGCTCATAGATACTGGGGCTATCCATAATTTATTGATGAAGACTTGGTAGCAAAGAAATGCTTGAAGGTAAAAGTACTTAAAAACTTTAATGTTACTATATTCAATGGATTCATTGTGCCTATACTAGGATGATCAAGCAACTCAACATAATACTTGGCAATTATAAGGTATGCGATGACTTATACATTGTTGGGAATGGGAAAACTAGTATGTTTTTGGGTGTTGAATATTTTCATTCCTTAGAGGACTTTTATAGAAAATTATTAAACTATAGATTTGATAAATGGAAAAAATGTGATACTTAAAAATGAATACCTAATGGAGATCCACAAGTGGTAACAACTAAAAGAATGAAGAAGATTTATCATAGAGTCCAAGTTTCATGAAAATAAAGTTACATAATAGTTCCAAATAAATCAGCTTCAAGTAAAAAAAATAAACATATCATGTTGATTTACAAAGAATTTTAGATAAGCACTAGTGTGGTATTTTTTTATTTGCCACTAGATAGAGGATTTGAGCATATAATTGAGATAAAAATAGGAGCAAACCACGTTATAACCTCTCCAAATTATCATCCTAGAGGGCATAAAAAGTAAATGAATATACCATAAAATGACTCCTTGATATAAGTTACATTAGATCAAGTTCTAGCCAATATGTATCATAAGTACTTTCTTGAGAAGAAGGATGCCAATCTCAAAATCTGTATAGATTATAGAGCACTAAACAAGAAGATTATTAAGAATAGGTATCCTATTCCAAGGATGGATGGACTCATATATGAGTTGCATGAAGATTTTTACTTCTCCAAAATTAATTTAAGATTAGGATATCATTAGATTCAAATAAATGAGAAGGATGTTGACAAGACAAGTTTTTGGCGTCACTATAAACATTTTAGATCTTTGGTAATCAAACGTGAACAAGGTATTCTAAAAATATTCTCATAGTTTCCTTTGATGGTATATTAATCTACAACAAAATTGGAAATAACATTTGGAGCATTTAGATGCAATATTAGAAAATTTGAAGCAACAAAATTTCTATTCTAAGTTATCCAAATAATAGTTTGTATTGACTGAAATCTTGTACTTGGGTCATGTCATAAGTTCAAAATGTGTTCATATTGATTAACAAAAGATCCAACGAATCCTAGATTGACCACCACCAACCAATCTAACATAATTGAAATGATTCTCAAGATTTGTTATTATTATAGGAGGTTCGTAAAAGGATTTTCCTAGCTCGATGCCCCATTGACTAATATGAAAAAGAAGGGCGTCTTTTCATCGTTCAATAAGACTCATGATATTTTTTAAAAGTTTATGGAGGTCATGTCTAGTGCTTGCAATTCTTGATTTTTCTTTTCCATTTGCATTTGAGTGTAATACATTAGGAGAAAAAGTTGGGGTTTTCCTAACTCTAAATGGACATCCAATAAAATTTGAGAGAAGAAGATTAAGAAATTTGAAAAAAGGATATTTAATTTATGATAAAGAAATATTGGAAATTATGCGTTATATAGAATATTTTTGGCAATATCTAGTTTGTGGGACATTTTTGTGAAGACCAATAACAATATTTTGAAGTTCTTTATGCACAAAAATATTTGAACAACTGCAAAAAAAGGGTAAGAAAGCTACGATAGTCTAATTTTAAAAATGAATGCATGAAGGTTAAGAAACATGTGGAGGCTAAAACTCTTCCAGGAGGCTTACTTTGTATTATTTGTGTACTGCCTTTTCTTATTTTAAAGCATCATTATTGCCAAGTATGCTAAGAATAACTTTTATACTTAGATTATTGACGATTTTGATGAAATATGAAAGGTCTTTGGTGAAGGGGTTGATCCTCTTCAAAAATAGAATTATTTTGATGCTTGAGTCCAAAATTGAGAAGATTAAAAATCATTCCATGATACTCCACTAGCAAGACATCGAGGGTACTAAAAGAATTACAAGTAGGCTCATGAGGGATTTACATGGAAAGGGAAGAAAGAGGACGTGCACAAAATTTTTAGAGAATACATAATTTTCCAGTAGAACTAAGGGGAGTAGATTTTTCCAACAAAACTCCTTCAACATCTATTAAATCGTGAGCAAAAATGAGAGAGGATATCCATGGAATTTATCACAATTCTTTCTAAAATGTAGAGATTACATTTATGTGGTGGTTGACAAGTTGATCAAATGTACAAATTTTATTTCTACCACTTTCAAAATTTAAGGCACCTCTAGTAGTAAATTTATTTCTTAGAGAGGTATTCAAATTAGATGGGTCCCTTAAGAACATTGTTAGTGATATGAAAAACATACTCTTTTAGCTTTTTTATAGGAATAAATGTTACATTTGATAGCTACAAAACTCACACCAATTATTAGCTACAATCCAATAACTGCTGAACAAATAGAGACAATCAACAAATGTATTGATAGATACTTGAGAAATCTTGTTTCAAACCAACAATATGTATTATATTAAGTGGTTGTGTCTAGGAGATTACTGCTACAACACTTCACACCATATGTCTATCGGTATGTTACCTTTCAAATATTTATGGACATGATGCATATTTTTTGTTGACTTTGTGTAGTCAAACAGTATAATACTTGTTACAAGTGACTTGATTATAATCAATCAAGAAATTTTGAGGGAACTTAAGGATAATTTGCAAAAATCACAAAATCAACAAAAAAGTGCAAATAGAAAATTTATTGAGAGATATTTGAGGGGTTGATATGGTTTTCTCAAGATTGAAACCATACAAACAAAATTCCATTAAGAAGAGTGGTGAAAAAAACTTAAGCCTAAATTTTATGGTGCTTATAAGATCTTAAGGAAAGTATAAGAAGTAGAATTTAAACTAGCAATTCCTAAGGGCAGTAAGCTTCATATTGTTTTTCATGTTTCATACTTGAAAAAGAAACGTAGATTACATATTACTATAGTTGAGTTACCTCCTCTAGTTAATGAAGAGAGCCTCATTCTAACCCATGAATTTGTTAATGATGCTAGAGTAACGAACTTGATTTTCTTTTTGTCGGTAATAGGTTATATTTTATCATTATAACGAAATGTAATCATCTTTTTATAAATAAAATATAACCTATTACCGACAAAAAAAATCAAGTTATCATTATAGATTATATTTTATCATTATAACTTCCCAAACTAAAACTCTATTTTCAATACTATGCTATTATAATCTTAGCATTTACATTAATGGGCAATTACATTGCTTTGAAATTCACAGAAGGCAAACTGTAAAACTTTCCAAAATTCAAAAAGCTTGATAGCTTCCAACGCTGGTCTTAGCTGTATATGTAAACAATTTTGGCAAAAACCTCCAGCCCTTCATTCATCACTTTGGCTTCTTCACCTCCAGGCTTTGTCTTTCAAAAAGGGTACATTGCAGGGGCTGCATTTCTCCTTACCTTTTCAAACTTTTAAATTTTTCATTAACAATGCGCAAAATTTGGACCTTTCTTCCTCATTAATTTTTCATAGCCCTTCCTTTCCTAAGCCTTACAGTCCTCCTTCTCCTTGGAAACACCAGGGGCATTACCACCCTTACTTTTTCTGCCTGAGCTTCTCGGATTGCCTTCCCTAATTTTATCCAAGCCGTCTTCCTTTTTCCCTAGTGTATGCTTCTTGTTGTACCCTTTTTGGCCAATTCATAAACGAGATTAAGCCTACTTCACTGCCTTCCTCGTCGTCCTCAAACATTTCACTATAATCAAACACCCACCCTGGGTGAGCCCATTCCAAAAGGGACTCCATCCGTTTGTTAAAGTAGCCTCAAATAGGGAATTCATAACCCATTCCACAGTATCCTCATTCTCCCCCATTTCTAATCCCCACACCATTACCATAGTTACAATATCGACCTACAACTTCCACCTTCGCTGGTCGTTTTGAAAGAGAGGGCCCAGAATATGCCGCACTGTTGCTATGACCTGCTTTGTGGGGAGGAGTAACATCTTTTTTAGTCTGATGTTCTCAACTGGGCCAAAAAGACCTTTATGTTGCTTCTTTGTTTGGAAAGTGAAGTTTGGCTCCATCTCCAAACGTCGTGCTTCAGCTCTGTCAGCCTCATTAAATCATGAAGAGTGACTGCTTCAACACCTCATTTATGTTTTTATAAGAGAGTGGCTCCTATTTGCATTAACTCCCGTGACCTCATGCAGTCCTTCTATTCATCAATCTGTCTTTTCACACGCATTTCACGTCACCATCCATTTTTATCGCCAACTAGCTTGCCGCCATTATGCACTTCTTATTAAATACATTCTTAATCCCTTCCCTATAATCATTTGAAAATCTTTTCTTACCTTTTTTGCCAATCTTGGAGATGATTTTTGTCATTATATCTAGGTGAACCTTACACGCCTTTCGTCACTCTGCACGATGCCTTAAATGTTGCTAGGGAAAAGTGATGTCCCATCATCCTCGAGCTCAAAGATTTCATAATATAATATCTCCACCTCCTCTAGTGACGTGGCCCATTTTGACATAATATCTGCCTCTTTATTACCCTCTCTTCTAATGTGAGTTATTTGGAAATCTTCAAAAAAATTTAACTCCTCTCTAATTATGTCGATATAATTCTGGAGGTGCCATGCATTGATAGTCAACTTTGCTATGGTCTGTGTTATTATCAATGAATCACCTTCAAGATGAAGTTTTTTATGCCTTTATTTATAGCTACCTTAATTTCTATCATTGCTACTTTACATTCTGCCTCATCATTAGATCCATCCTTTAATCTAATTGCTCCAATTAACACTATTTCTCCTTTTGAATTTTTGATAATAATGCCAGCCCCGGATCTACCTGGGTTGTTCTGTGCTGCTCCATCAAAATTTTCCTTAAACCACCCCTCTTCTGGACTCTTCCATATGATTTTCTTGTCCTTCTTCTTCTTGGTTTTCGTTACTAATGCCCCTGATGGGGATTTAAATGTTATTCCTTGCCAAACCTTATGAATATCACTATCCTTCTTTGTGAAAGGAACTTGCAAAGATTGTTTCCTTGAGGCCGAGGATCCCATTACCTCTTCAATAATAAGATCAATCCTATAGAGACATCTCTTTATAGATTCCTTTCCCCCTAAAGATCCTTCTATTTCGTTCCTTCCATATTTCACACATAACCAAAGATGGAGTGATTAACCATATGCTAGAAATAGTTGATTTCTTTATCGGTCTTGGCCATCCATCCATTATTCATTTAACAATTTCTTCTCTTGGTCCTAGCCAACCTAATTTTGCTTGCACATTATCCCAACATCTTTCTGCAAATTTTCATTGGACTAATAAATTATCTATTGATTCTTCATTCCTTTCACATAAAACACACCTAGTAGGACATGTCATTCACATTTATTTCCTTCTCTCTGCTGTTAAAATTATTCCCTTAATGGATAACCATGAGAAGACTCATGCCTTTGGTAGCACATCTTGGTGCCAACATAAGTATTGAGATTTAAATTTTGAATCCTCCATTCCCTCAATAAACTTGTAGCCCAACTTGACTGAATAATTCCTTGAGAGAGAACCACATTATATAAGCCTGTCCCCCTTTCCTGTTATCTTCAATTTTCAACTTACAAAATTTGTTTTCATTGCATGTTTTTGCTGTTCTGATAGATCTTCCATCTCCACACTCTTCCAACTCCAAGATTGTCCCTTTAAACCATCTTGCTTTACAAAATAGTCACTAACTTTCTCTCCCCATTTTGCTGAGAAGTGAGTTTGTAAATCCTGGTAGATTCCTTCATCTTTCAAAGCCTTATGACCATCCCAAGAATCCTCCCAGAAACTAGCCTTTGTACCATTTCTAATTTTTCATGAGAGATGATTTGTAATCACCTGCCTACATGATAGAATGAAGTTCCATATTGTGGAGCCTTTTGGGGGATTTCTGATTGTTAGAATCCTATCATATTCCCTGGAATCTAGATATTTGGCTTGAAGGATTCTAGCCCAATATTGATTTGGTTGTCTATACATGCTCCACACTAGCTTTGCTCCTAAAGCCTTATTCATATAGTGCCAGTTTCTGATCCCTGCTCCTCCTTTGGCTTTTGGTCTGCAAATTTGTTCCCAAGTCAAGAGAGGTATTTTTCCATCTTCATTAGCCCCATTCCAAAAAAAATTCCCCATCTTCTTCTCTAATATTTGTAACACTTTCTTGGGAATATCTAGGCACATCATTGAATAAACAGGTATTGCTGAGACCATTGTTTGTAGAATGAGTATTCTCCCGAGTGAAGATCCATCCTTCCATCTTTTTGAGGCATTTTTCTATGAGGTCTTTCCATAGATCTGCTTTATTGCTTCCTTTATAAAAGGGGATCCCTAAATAGCGATTAGGTAGTAATCCTTGTTTCATCCCCAATATTCTGCAGATTCTACCATGTATGTGTTGTGGAGTGTTGAAAAAATATATTTATGATTTTCTCCAGTTAATGTGCTGCCCTGACACCTTTCCATAAATTTCTAATGTTTCCTTCATTACTTTAGATTACTGTTCTATAGCATCACCCCCCTAAAAAGGTATCATCAACAAATTGAAGATGTGTCATGCCTTCCACCCCTTTTGTGATCTTAATGCCTTTCCATGTTCCTCTCTTTCTTTTTTCCCCAATCAGTCTACCTAGGACCTCTGTCGTTATTATGAACAAGAAAGGGGAGAGAGGGTCCCCTGTCTTATTCCCTTCTCTTGGGAGAACAAGCCTTGTGGGCTTCCATTTACCAACACTGAGAATATTGGCAATTCAATACAGCTTGCCATCCATTGGATCCAACACTCCCCAAACCCAAACTTCTTCAAAACCTTTAGCAAGAAACTTTTGGCAACTTCATCATATGCCTTTTTTATATCAAGTTTTACCATCATTTTTTGTGTCTTAGATACTCTTATTGAATGTACTGCCTCATGTGCAACAATAATCCCTTTGAAGATTGATCTGCCTAGGGAAAAGCCACTCTGCTCTTCGGATATGACTTTATGTAGAACATTCTTCAGTCTGATGGCAATCACTTTTGATATTATTTTATACATTGTATTACATAAAGCAATAGGATTAAAATCCTCAAAGGTGATCTATTCATCCTTTTTAGGGACCAGGGCTATGAAGGCTGTGTTAATATCTTTAAGTATAAACCTTTCAGTTTGGGATTCTTCCACCACCTCCCATAGATCTTTTCCTAGGATGTGCCATAGCTTCTGGAAAAACAGTGCCAGAAAACCATCTGGTCCTGGAGCTTTGTCACCTCCCAGTCCAAACAAAGTTGTTCTAACCTCCCCTATAGTTTTTGGAGCTATTAAGTTACTATTTATTTCCACTGAAACTACTGAGGGAATTATAGTCAAAACCTCTTGTATCCTCCTTTCATCATTGTCATCTAGATACTTTTTTCTTTGAGAAGAAAGCCACAACTTCCCTATTAATACTATCCTTATCCTCCAAACTTTCTCCCTGACTATTTTGAATATTAAAAATCTTGTTTCTAGATCTTCTAATTTTAACTTAGTTATGAAAAAAATTTCCGCTTCTGTCTCCCTCTTTCAACCATGACTCTCTGGATTTTTGTTTCCAGAAAATTCCCTCTTTCACTAACTAGCCTTCCAATTCCTTTCTTAGGCAAATTTCTTCTTGGAAGTCTGCCTCTTGCATGCCCTTTTCAATCACTTTTAAACTTAAACATTGGAGGTCCTCCTCTATTTTATGTTTTTCTTCAAAAATGTTCTCCATTCCAAATTTTGAGTTGCTCCTTAATATATTGTAACTTTTTGAAGAAAATGAAATCTTTGTTACCTATTCTTCTTGGTGCCTTTGCCCACCAGTTTGCAATCATCTCATCCAAACCTTCTGCTTGGAATCACATCACCTCAAACTTGAAAGGGCATCTTTCTGGTGTATTGTCATCTTGAATCCTTAGGTAGATCAAAAAATGGTCTGAGCCTTGGAAAGGTAGTATCTCTACTTCACATGTCCATAGTGCATCTGCCTAATTACCAGCCAACAAAAACCTGTCTAGCTTTTCTACAATATTTGAAAAGCATGTTCTCCTATTGGTCCATGTAAAGTCTCCTTTTTTGAAGGGGACTTCAATCAATCCACAGTCATTAACAAAATTACTGAAGTCCTTTTGACTGTCATTGTTCCATCCCTTTCCTCATTTTTATCCTCTGGTTTCAGGATGGCATTAAAGTCTCCTCACAATATCACCATCTCCTCTCACAATCCATTGATTATTGCTTCCAACCTTTCCCACATTCTCCTTTTTGTCCTCCTATTATTTGGACCATAAATATTGAAAGCTGAGATAGTGCAGTTGAGTTGTTTTGAGTTCACTATTATCCATTACCAATTTTTTTCTACTTGCCTGATTGTCACCTCAATTGCAGTGTCATTCCATAAAGCACCTAAACCCCTAGAAGCTCTTTTTGCATCTACCATTGCACATTTCCATCTTCCAAACCTTTTTTCAAACATATCTAGGTCCTTCTGCTTAATTTTTGTTTCTTGTAGTAAGATTAGATCTGGTTTCATTTTATCAAAACATCTTTTGATCAAACACAATTTGTCAGAGGCATTGCAACCCCTAACATTCCAAGATAGGAGTTTCATAGCTCTCGGGAAAAGGCATAGCCTTTTCCTGATCTTAAAATTTGTGTTTGGTCAGAAGCACTTCCTGCTATGGCTAACTTGACCTTGTTTGATTTTGCACCTCTCTTTTTATTTTCCCCAACTCTTGGTTTCAAGAGTTGAGATGTGGTCTGTTCCACTATTCTGGTTTCAACCACCCCTTGTGTTTCAAAGAAGCCCAGATCATTTAGGCCTCCCTCCTCCTCATTATCTACAAAATCTGAATCCCATTCCTCTGACCCTTCCTCACTGTCCCTAGTACTTTCAAAAGAACTTGCAAGATTTCTGATTAGGGAAATCTCTATATCCTTGAAATGTAAATTGTCATCTACCTATTCACACAACTCCCCCTGCTGCCTTGGTCCATTTGCCTCCTTTTCCATAGGATTTAGGTTCTCTACCACTACCTTGCTTACCTCTGTTTCTGTGGGTTTGTCTACATCCCAAAATTCTGCAGTCTCTAGGATCATCTGAGGCATGAAGTCTATTCCTCCTATACTCAATCTTTACTCTTTAGGGGTTATATCTTTCTGTTTTGGGTTACCCCAAAAATGTGTTAGGTCCCTCTGTGTTCATTTAGCTTTGTTTCTTTCATCAGATAAGGGATAAGGAGTTAATTCCTTTGCCAGCTGTGTTTACATTCTATCTTCCACCTCAAATTGTTTTGTGATCATCCACTGAACAGATTCATCTCTAGCAGCTTTATAAATTTTCCTCTAGGTGGAGGTATTGAACTGACCATGGTCCAAACAACTCATTTGACTAGCCATTAAATCTACTAAACCCTTCCAATCACATAGATGTGCATTTTCTATTTGGTCTAAAATCTTGTCTTCTACAAGCCCTTTCCCTTTCTTCTGAAACTCATTCTGCCTTTGTGTGAGCATAGTCTGGGTAGTCTCACCTTCCCAAACTTCAATCATTTGCTTGCATGTTCCATGCTCTGTTCCTATGGTGATAAAATTTGGAGTTGGGTTAGTGCTTTCTAACTTTATTAGGATTCTTGGATGGATGGATGTGTTCTTTGTACTTATCACTTCCTTGGTGGATACAAAGGTGGCTATTTTGTTTTCTATCTATTCTAGAGTAATTTCATCCCAATATTCCATTGGGAGATTATGTAGATTCAGCCAAACAGGGTATTCTTTTATCTTTTCCTGTGTGGGATCAAAATTTTCCACCCAGCCTTTTAAATAAACTCCTCTTCCATTTATTAAGTTTGACCCATTCTTGAGGATCCATTCATTTCCCTCTTTCTCCTCACAGAGACCCGTATAAAAGCCATCCGTTAGAGTCTTGAGTTTCAATTCTTTTCCCCAGACCTCCCCACACCATCCCCGAATAATGGAAACTGATGGCTATGGACCCAACCATTTAAAGAAAAAAGCCCTTTCTTTACAACAATCTACTGCATCTATCCACTGAGGATTTGAGATCTTAAGTGGAGACATTACCTCATATCTGATATTTTCTCCCTCTGCCTAAGGTTGTTGGGGGAGTTCCACTAGTTTTTCCTTCTCCATAGTCTGCTTTGGTTTATAGAACTTGTGTTCAATTTTTTTAGAATCAAAGTTTCTTCCAATCCGTGTGTAAACTGAAGCTTTACCACCTATTTTGTGCTGGTTCTCCCATCTCCTACTATTCCCATAAGATCTACGCACTAGGTGTTGAAACCCATTCTCCCCATTTTTCCAACCATTTGGGGTTTTCATGCTCCAACTATTTTGATTTCGATAGTTAAAAGGCCAGCTTCTGTAAGCTTGGCCATTCTAAACCCTCCCTGGGTGTGCTCAGAATCCCATCCTTGCTTGTGTCTGCACCACACCTGTGCGTTCGAAATTTGCAGGTGACCATTGCCTCCACACTTGCTCCCACCTCTCCCTCATTTTTAAAAAATAGCAAAAATGTTAAAAATCTCTGTAGAGTAACGAACTTGATGAAAAGAAGTATAATTGAGTAATTGGTTCATTGGTTTAATTTGCTTATGAAAGATTCTAGATGGGAAGGCCTTGAAACATTAGAGCATCCAAATTTGAATTTCTTGAGGACAAGAAATTTTTAGGGTGGAGAATTTGCCTCAAGTGTCCCCTTTTGAATTAATTTAATTCTACCAACTAGTATCCCAATTATAATATTTCTCGGTTTAGGTTATGATAGGTTGTAAGAATAGGCTATTTTTGGTATACAATTACGTGTGGAGGTTCGAAATACAACTTTAAATTATTGTCCCCTCGAAGATGGTCATTTTGTTTTGGGCTCCAACTTGGATATAATTAAAAGATTAGTTTTCATTTGAGGTTTTATTAATTTATTTCTAAACAATTTCTTGATGGACCTTTAGCTTTACAATTCCTTCTTGGATGAAAATCCAATGAAGGTTGGAGACCATTGAAAAAAAACCCTGGGTTTCCAAAAGGCAATTTCAAATAGGAGTTGTATCAAAGCATAATATATTGTAGTAATTTCACTATTGTGTTATTTGTTTTTTCAAGTTGTAGGAAGAATTGGAGTGCATAGTGGTTAGTTTTTCGGAGTTGGTTTGCTTTTAACTTTGTGAAGGTTTTGTTGTGGGTTTTTTATTTTCTATTGTAGAAGTGATTTTTTTAGTTGAAGTGTGGTTTAGTAATATAGGAGTGTGGTTTTGATAAGCTTGTAGTGTGGATTTTTAATGTCTTTTATGAGGAGATTCTCGAGTGTGGTTTGTTTATTGTACAGTTTAAGGTGATCTTATAATTTAAATAATTTCAATAACTTTTTGTTTCTTTTTTGAGGTATTACTATTGTAGTAACACATTTCTCATTTATTAAATCAGATTTTAACTACTTGATAAGATTCCAAGTTTTTGTGCAAGTTTGGTCAAATCACGTGTTTGGATTTTAAGTTAGTTTTACAAATCTTTATGGATTTTCTTAAAATATGAGAATATAGATTTAAAAGAGCTTTGAAAAATTATTTTATTGGTAAAATTTTCCATGCATTGATTTTTTTAAAATAAAAAGTGGGTGAACCACTATATAGCTTATTAACATATATTTCAACTAGTTCAAGGGCTCATCTGGGAAAGAACCAGGAAGAAAACCCAGAATCAATGCCCGACTACAATATGTATAAGACCTAACCAACTAAGCTAAAACCAAAACTTGGCACACTAACTGCAGTACATAGCATCTCCATACATAAAATTGGAGGTAGTCCCTATTATAAAATGGGAAACTCAGTTAATACATACATTATTTGAAATATCTAAATATTTTATTTTCCCCAAATGTATACAAAATACATGAGCCTAGTTAATCAAACCAAATATATAGGTTACCCAAGATGACATGTACTAAATTGATCAGCAAATCCCAAAAATTTATTCTTCAATAGATAAAATATCATTGTGCTTTGGAAGACGGAGCAATGAAGAGGATGAGATAGTAGAGATGCGGAAAATACGACCCTGAAAGCTACAGTCGTGGACAAAAGTTGTAGTCATGGAAGTCAAGATGGATCTCAGAGAACCAATCTCAGTCTCAAAACCGTATCAAATGACAAAACCCACGATCCATCTGTCTGAATAGAAAAACTGAAGAATTTAGCATTTTTTTCCTAATCAGCACATAGGAGATACCATAAATAACCACTGTGCCGACAACCATGACAAAAGATATAAAAAAATTTGAGTATATTTAGTACAAAAGCCCCAACCTTCTTGGATTACAATTTGGCAGAAGATAGAAAACCGATATTCCTAACTTAATCCAGTACCCCGTACTGCAAATGGCAAAAAACACTAGTGTCTGATTCGAAACAAAATCTTGGAGAATGACAATCCATCTCATTGAATTATTTCATAAATTTTATTTTAAAAAATGAGTTCTTACACTCATTTTAATTATAAACCTAACTTTAACTCTAATATGAAGTTTAGTTCTAATGCTAATTCTAACCTTGATTCTAAATTTAACCCTAACCCAACCATTCTAATGATATAAGTGATTGTAATTATAATGTTAATTCTAATTCTAACTCTAAGTTTAATCTTGATTTTAACCCTAACCCTAATATTATTCTAAACATAAACCTAACCCTAACCTAATTGAAATCTTAATTGTAAGCCCAAAATTAATTCTAGTGGTGCAATTAATTCATTCTAATTACACTTTACTTAAGCTTACTTAGGATGATGCATTGCATAGTAGTATGTGATTGAGATGCCTAGGAGTTTGCACCTATATTTGCACATGGTGTAGGAGTAACTCCAGTTTAGGTGGTGATTATTTTTATCACATTCTACTTTATGTGTGAGATCCACCTTTAGTGTTTTTATCACATTATCATCCTCCACATGTTGCACATACTTCATTGCAAAATGGAGGATGATCCACCTTTGGTGGACATGTGATTCCACCTTGTATGGGTGATAACTTATCTTCTCCTTATCATTGTCTCTTATTGTATTTCTTATATAAGAAAGTCTATTATGTACATTTTTATTATGTTCATTAGAAATAATATTATTCTTGCATCTTAATGCAATTGTCTTGTCATTCTCTTATAGAAATTATCTTGGTCTTTCATTTGATCTTGGGGTTTTTGTAGAGTAACCTAAAACTCTAACATGGTATCAGAGCTTTCAAGGTGTGAATACTCCTTCTAAAGATTATCCAATTGTGAGTGCAAAATAAGGCTATTTGGGCATCACCATTGTGTAGTCTATTTGGAGAGAATTTTGGTGCAATTTGGGGTTTTGTATTTTGTGGATTTCTATTACAGGTCAAAATTGGAGCTTGCTAGTGCAAGTCAGGGGTTGGAATCATATTAAGGAGGTCCAAAAACTCCTAAATCAAATTTTATTTCATCCAAATCATACACCGCAGGCAAAATCTAGAGCCATTTGAAGTTTGGAGGTGTGGCGACGGTGATCGTGAAAAAATAATTATGCAGGTGATTTTCAAACAATAATATCTCAGTCATCTGGAATCCTTTTTCAAGATTTTTTGTTTTTGTTTTGGGGTATTATTTTGTGCTCTATACAATGATGTCGGTGGCTTCTAATCTCTATGCTTGATTTTTTTTAAATAGCCAATCCTATTTTTTGCAACTTCAACCAAGGCTTCATTTGTGCTCATACGGACTCCTTTTCAGGTGTTTTTTTTTTTAAGTGCATAATTTTTCTGTATTTTATAGTGGTGTTATCAAATTATAGTGACTATAATAAATAAATATACTTTCATAATTTATCCTAGTTTTGCAATTGTAATTCATAGACCTTGGTTTGGTCTTTTGCATAGTGATCTAAGTCTATTATAACCTGATTGTGGTTTGTAATCATTTGTTGATCTCGTTTTGTAATTTGAGAAGCATACCATTGATGTAATCATGAGTCTTTTAATCACTTTGGAGAAAGCAAACTATAATCAATTGAGTAATTTCATTCTTGCTCATCTTAGTGAGCAAAATCTATTGCCCTATTTGTATAATGAAGTTCCTTAACCTGACGATGATTTGGGGGCATGCATTTGGAAAGGGTTTAGGGATATAGTTTTTCTTGACATTTTCTAGCAAGTTGATGATGAATTTATGGAGTCACTTGTTGACTTTTGGGATCTGCATGCTATTTGGGAGTACATTCGGGGGGTATATGAAGACCATGATTCTTCACCATCTCTTGACGCTCATTTTTCCAACTCCAATGTGCCTCTTTTTTCTTTAGAGTAGATAACCCATGGTTGTAATCCTTTGGAGAAGATTACAGATGATTCAAAGGTTCCTACTTCTCTAGTTGGGATCACACATTCATCTCTTGTTGGTGATTCCAGTGAGTCATTATAAGAGAAATCTATTTCTCTTCCTGATTGGTATTCCTATTTGCTAGATATTGGTTCATTATTTGTGGAGTATCACATTTTAGATTTGGGAGACACATTTGAGGGAGTTTCTTCTCTTTGATGACAACTTCATCGCAATTGGAGATACTTCTTCACCTTCTTTGGAGATTGACATTCATGAGTCTCTTCCTTCACTTGATATATCACATTGTTTGGTTCAGGTTGATCACAGTTATGTGATGGCTTCTTCAAGCTTGGAGACTCCCATTCCATTTTCAGAGGCATCACTTATATTTGATGATAGTTGTGGCACAAATGTTATCACTTAATATTTGTCTTTGGAGTTTGTCCACAATCAGTTTTCATTGGTTCCATGCATGTCACCTTCTATTATGATTGGGTATACATGATGAAGGGTGCTCCCCTTAATGCCACAAACACATAACAGAAACAGAGAAGCAACAACAATTTGCAAGAACAGAAAATGGGCTTCTTATTATCTCCACAAATATGGAATTACAAACTTTCAGAATTACAATATGCAAAGCCACATGGGCATTCCCCTTACAATATTCTGCAGGACAAAGCCTTGAATTATTACCCAGATCTACCCAGCACTGCCCTAGACAACACTACGGGCCTTCTTAATATAGGCAATTTCCGCCGCCCGAGAAGGTTCCAGAAATCTAGCCATTAAGACCGACAACCCTTAGCATTTAATTATTTTTCACTTTTATTACAAAAGGGTCGGCTTTAAATATTTACAAAACATGAGATTAGGTAGCCCAACTTCCGGAAGTCATAACTTTTGAACCGTAGCTTCGATTGGCTATTATAACCACTTTCCAAAAAGGGGAGATAGCGATCTACAGTGCCTAATTGCAAAGTGCTAGTCAACTGGGGGTTCGACCTCGATCCAGAGCCTCTAAGGTCCTAAAAATTGAGCTCAAAGATTTTGCACCCTAAAATCTCAACAGTAAATCCTTAATAACTTCGCCAATACAGATGA
>MU224127.1:734401-746226 GCA_018584345.1 Thuja plicata
AAAATTAGAACATTCTGAGTTCAAACGACCAACTTACTAAAAATAGTAAATTTCCAAAAATAGCAGCTTTGTACAAAATAGCCCTTATTGAATAGAAAAACACATATTTTTGGGTGATGCAAGATTGGCCTTACACCCAGGATGCTCCTGCATCAATACACCTGACTGGTTCATGACATCTTCATCATCCAAGGACATGGCAACACATGAGCGTATTTTAGAGACAACATCATCATACTTCATTTGGATTTCACTTCCTAGTTCCCATCTAGAATGAGAAGGATTCTTGCATTTGTACTAGGTATATCTTCTTCACAAGGGGAGAAATGTTGTTTGTAGGCATTAGACTATGCTTTGTCTTCAAACACTCACCATTTTTTGTAGGAGATTGTTCATTATGGGGGGGGATATCATGTCTCCTTATTTCCTTCCTATGGAGGGATAATTTCTTGTATACACATGATGTATGTAGTCCTTGGGGGGGAGGGGGGGGTCTTGAGTCCTCCATTCATTCATTTTGTGTGTTTTTATCTCTATTTTGGAGGGGAGTTTTGTGCCATGAGGTTTCTCCCTTTCTCTGCTTTATGAGAGATTTCATGTATTGCATTTGCATATTGTACATGGGTACCTAACATGACCTAGTAGTCAGGATCCATCTTGCATTGTGATTTTAAGTGCATCACCCTAAGTTGCACTTAATTAAGGGGGGGTGTTGGTGTAATTAATTAATTCTATTTACACTTTACTTAAGATAATGCATTGCATAGTAGTATGTGATTGAGATGCCTAGGAGTTTGCACCTATATTTGCACATGGTGTAGGAGAAATTCCACTTTAGGTGGTGATAGTTGTTATCACATCCCACTTTATGTGGTGGATCCATCTTTAGTGCTCTTATCACATTATCATCCTCCACATGTTGCACATACTTCATTGCATAATGGAGGATGATCCACCTTTTGTGAACATGTGATTCCACCTTGTACATGGGTGATAACTGATATTCTCCTTATCATTGTCTCTTATCGCCTTGCCTATATAAGAAGATCTATTATGTACATTTTTACTATGTCCATTAGCAATAATACAATTCTTCAATCTTAATGCAATTGTCTTGTCATTCTCTTGTGGAAGTTGTCTCGGTCTTTCATTTGATCCCGGGGGTGTTGTAGAGTCACATAAAAATTAAAAAAATTCTAACCCTAACTTGATTTTAATTCTAACACCAACTCTAATTCTAATTCTAGTTTTTTATTCTAATGCTAACCAGCCTTAATATAACAGTTTTCTTAATTTGACCCTAATCTTAGTATAATCATATTTCAAAATTTAACTCAAAAGGTAATCTCGATTCTAACTCTAACCATAATCCTAATTACATTATAACTCTAATTTAAATCATAATTCTAACCTTAACCATAATTATATTCAAACATAAACCTAGCCCTAATTCTAATTTCAATCATTAGCCTAACTCTAGTTGTACCTCAATCATAATTCTAACCCTGACCCTAATCTTTAAATATTTTTAACCCTAGCACTAAAATATTTTTTAATGTTTAATTAAGGGAAATATTATTTCAATTTTTATGACCCTACCTCAATCGTAAACCTTATTTTTCACACCAGTACATATAATCTAACCATAACTTGGACTCTAATTATAATCCTAACTCAAGCCCTAGTTTTAACCCTAAACTTATCCTTTCATCCTAAGCAGTAGGTACATTTCTGGGGAGGGTCACAGAGGAGCATATGAAATACATTTTTGACATGGACAACCCCTTCTTTTGCATTTTGGTGAAGATTTCTTGGGAGATGACCAATCACAAATAAAAAATGAACAAAGACATAGTGTCCACATTCTTTGCATGGTGTTTAGATTTTGGTGAGCGAAGAAATCAAAAGAGTGATGACAATGTTGATGCCCCTAATTTCACCCCTTCCCTATATCATTTTCTATTGTGGCAGACCTCATCATACCAAGAGGCCATGTGTGTAGAGGCCATGAATGGGTGTGACTTTATAAAAGTGTATGTGAATGATTGGGAGGTTGCAATAAGAGTGAGTACTCCCTTGGTGAAACTTCAGATGCTGAAGGTGAAATTCACAAAGGATGATTACTTAAATAGGGAGGAGCAGAAAGAGAGCAAGCGAGCTAGAAAGAAACATCCACATTGTGCTATGTCGAGTCCCTCAAGCAACCCTCTGGTTCTTTCCCTTTGATTTTTTGTTTCCTTCTATTATTTTGTATTGTGCATATGTATAAGTGTATGTTGATTTTTGTAAAGGTGCATGAAAGTAATTTTGTATGATTACTTTTAAAAGTATACGATTGTATATTATTGGATGGTTGAGCAGTCAAATTTTGGTTATTTTTTGTGTTAATGGATACTCTGAATAGTCAATTTTGTGCATACTGGTGGGATGAGCTCATTGCAAATTTGTGGTTTAGCCACTTGTTTTGAAAAAAAATACAATTTGATATCAATGAAATACAAACTTTGGGCACCAAGAATAATTAAATCACTTAAAATTATATTTTATGAATTTATCATTTTTAATGATTTTTTTAACAATTATTCAAAATTTAAAATTTAATTGTCAAATTTTAAAAATTGAAATAAAAAAATTTATATAAGGAAAAAAAGACATATAAACATAATTAAATTTAAATGTCTTTATATGTAATAAATATAATTTGAAGTCAAATAAAATAATTATAAGATAAATAAATAGCTCCAATTGACATCTATTTACAGGGAGATTTTGGTGTTAATTGTATAATATTTTTTAAATGTAATTAATATTTTAAAAATATAAATAATTTTTAAATAAAATTTTAAAAATAAAATGATAAAGGAAAAAGTATTAAGGATATATTTTATAAAAAATCTTATTCTAGATAGGATATTACCAAGAAAAATCCTGCATAAGAGCAATTATTAAATAGAGAGCAAAAATGCTAATAATTCATACAGAGCTACATTTTGTCATGGAATGTCTCGCGTACAGTGACATTACTCCTAGTTATGATGATATTTAAAGATGGACAATCTAAGCATTTTGTTTGAGGAAACAAAGTTAGACAAAACTACAAATCTATTAGAATGTCTAACGTAAAATGACATCCATCCTAATTATGAGAACATTTTAGAGAGGGACAATCGAAATGTTTTGTTTTGAGAAGAAACAAAATTATACAATAATCCTACTAGAATGTTTGACCTAAAATGACATCCATCCCAATTATGAGGACATTTTAAAGAGGCATATTCATATGGTTGAAGAGAAAAATTTAGACAAGACGATAAACTTATTGATCAAAACAAACATTCGAGAAACAGATTTAAAAAAAGCTATCTAATTATTTAAGACTTCAATATCCTATTGAATGTGTGATATTCTTGAATCCCATACACATCATGAAACGTGATCAAAATCTTTCATTGGATCATTCAATTAATGTTGATTTCGAGTTGTGAACGTGATTATAAATCTTTCGCCGTTGATATTGTCATGAACTATATGAGAATCGGTAAGAGATAAGAGATCTGAAAATATCAAGAAGTGATTTGTATGATCGAATCATACGGAAAGGATCTTCTGAATCAAAGAGACCAACTGGCAAGCAGAATGCACCGCATTCGGAATCCTCTCCAGATTTTTCGAACAGCCCAATCCATTATATACATATAACATTCCAACCATGTTGATGAACACTCAAGCTCTGATTTCTTCTTCACAGTAGCCAGTTCAACTCATTTCTCTTTCTCATGGAGTCAAAAACAGTTCTTTCTTTAACAGAAACTGTGAACAATCTGAATCCGAGAATGGAGTTCTGTCATGGCCACCAATTGTTTGAGCACGAGGGGTTCTTCTATGGGCTGATAACCATAAAATCCATGGCCTCCATGAATGCCCAATTCGAGGCCAAGCCTGATGATGTTATTCTGGGCTCTGCAGTGAAAACAGGGACAACATGGCTCAAGGCCATTGTGGCCGCCATTAATGGTTACAAGGAAAACAAAGGCAAGATCTTGGAGCAGAGAAATCCCCATGAGCTAATACCCACCTTAGAAATCCAATGCTATGGTCTAATGGCGGTCCCAGGCATCTTGTCCCAACTGGGTTCTCCAAGAATTCTGCATTCTCACCTTCCCTACACTGCTCTGCCACTCTCCATCACCTCACAGAGATCTCCAATCATATACATTGCTCGGAATCCCAAGGACACTTTTGTATCCTACTGGAAGTATGTGACCACATTCCTCAATCCTGCCATTAACATTCATGAGCAGTTCTCAAAGGAGCAACTTTTTGACTGGTTCTGCAATGGGGTTTGTTTCTATGGGCCTTATCTTGATCATGTCCTGAGCTATTGGAATGCCCGCCAAGGTAAAGATGGTTCTCACATTTTGTTCTTGATGTATGAGGATTTGATGGCAGATACCCAGTTGTATGTGAGAAAGATTGCAGAGTTCTTGGGGTGCTCTGGTTTTACAGAGGAGGAGGTGAATGACATAGCCCAACAATGCAGCTTTCAGAATCTTTCAAGCTTGAATGTGAATGAAAATGGCTCTGTGCCCATCAGCAATGTGCCTATGGGTAATAAGGCTTTGTTTCGTAAGGGACAAGTAGGGGATTGGAAAAACTACTTCACTCCTGAGATGAATAGCCGTATGGATTCCATTGTTGAGAAGAAACTTGAAGGATCAGGCTTGCACTTCATTTATGAAGTCAAAGATGCATAGGTTGGTAAGTCTATAGTTTGATTTAGATGTTTGATCTAGATGTTGGGTAAAAGTATAAAGTTGTGTCATATTTTAAGTTAGGGGATAGTTTTTGGATTCTTAATAATTTTGTGACACTTGAATAATAATCCTTATTTAGTTTTTAAGATGCACTCATAAATTATTCTCATACACCTTCAATACATAAATTATCTTTTCATATATGATAATTATGTATTGGTACGTTCTAAAAGTTAGGATGTACTAATAAGTTATTCTCATATACTATCAATACATAAACTATTTGCATATATGTTATTTATGTATTGGTACATTGTAGAGACTGGATGGCCATTTCTTTGATGGTCACCATTTTGACTAGTTTGATCTTTATCGTTATATTCCTTCCATTTTGAAGGAGGAGTTTAGATAAGTAGTGTTGTACTAGTTTGATCTTAACTGTTATATCCCTTATGTTTTGAGGGAGGAATTTAGATAAGTGTTGTTGTTGTTGTTGTTGTTGGATTCAGTCTTTGGTGTAATTTTGTAGCTTCAATAATGTGCCTAATGTGTCTCTAGATTGGAGGGAAAGAGAATAAATGTTCAATCTGGATAACTTTTGCCATATTGAATTTATTTCAAAAGAAATAAGTTTTTTAGAATGTTTTTTTAGGGAGAAATTGTTTGAAAGTTTTTATATAATATTTTGTGATTATTTTTTTATTAAGGGTTAAATGTTATTGACTTGGATGTCACAAACACTTTGGTAGTTTGTGAATTATTGGTAAGATGATGAGAAATTTGAGCTAGATGGTAGAATTAGATTCGTTGGAAAGAAATAAAAAATAATTTCATTAAGATGTATTTGTAAAATGTTTAAAAAATAATATACTATGAATTTGATTGCTCATGGTTTGTACATAATTTTGACTTTAAAAAAATTAATTTCAAATAAGTTAAATCAAAGTAATTAAGGTTGTTTTTCTATTCAGCCTTTGGTGTAATTTTGTGGCTATGTTTTTTATTTAGAGGTCACAAACATGGGACCCCATCCCTATTTAAATATTGATCAATAGCACCCTAACAAGGTTTGAATTTCAATGACAACAACAACACGACAACAACCTAACCATCACACCATGTCAATTTCAACAATTTATGATTTTTTGTTAAGATGATGAGAAATTAAAGTTAGATCATATAATTTTAAAAGAAAGAAAAACATTATTTCATAAAGATATATTTTTAAAATGTTTAAAAAATTATATAATATAAATTTGATTAATAATGGTTTATAGATAATTTTGAATTTTTCAATCTATCTTTAATTTCAAATAAGCTAAATCGGAGTTGGGTAATGGAGAACCTTGGAGCTACTATTTTAGAAATATAAAAAAGCAATATGTTCAAACCTTAGCTATATCACTTAATAGATGGAGGTTCTTATTGAGGAGTTATAAGGTTATGTTGGCCTCCACAAAAACGTTCTAGTAGTTGTGATTGTTGGAATGGTTGTCTAGAGTAATGACACTTAGCACTTTTTTTTTCTATTAGTAAAAAGAAAATATAATGTTTTTTTTTCTATTTTCTTACAAATCTAACATTTTATTATTATAGAAAAGTCACATAAAATTTCCAAAGAGTAGCAATATATACTACAATAGCACTCTAATGATACTATATCAAACTCTATTTTTTTAATAAATCGACACAATTTTGATCCTTAGATGGAATCATCCAAGAATGAAAATAATTGTTTTTATTATTATCTCAAATATGGAATTCAATATTATTTTAAGTTGTCCTTAAAATGCCATGTTAAGGGGCCTAGTTGGGCGAACCCAACTGTTGACTCTAAAAAGGATGTGGTTTGGAAGAGACCTTCAGAGGGATCGTTCAAAATCAACTTCGATGAGGCGGCTAAGGGGAAACATGGACCGTTGGGTGCAGGTGTTATTGTCCAGGATTGGCAGGAAAATAGTGTGGTTTTTGGTGCTAAAAACCTAAAGGAGGGAGCCAATAATGTTGTGGGGTGAAAGTGGCTCTAATGGTTGTTAAGTTTGGCCCTTTTTTGGACCTTAGAAAAATACACTTGGAAGGAGATTCTTTAATAATTATCCAAACGATCATGAATGGAAACTCTACAATTGTAAGATTGCCGCAATCTTTCAAATGCAATGTCCATCATTTCATGAAGGATAATGACCATGCATTTATTGCACGAATGAAGTGAAGATGATTAAATTGACATCTTTCTCATTGAAAAGGAGGATAAAGAATTAAATGAGATAATTGAAGTGAATTTGTGATGGGATGGGGGTAGATCAACAATGGTTTAAAGGTGGCCGATGTATCAAGTTGGGAGACATGTAGAGTGAAAAGGTTACAAGGGGGATGGAAAGCCTTGTATTTACTCCAGAACACATGCATAACGACTGAACTCTGGGATTGGAAAACCAGGAAGACTCTTTTTGGTTTGTTGGTCACGCTGATGGTTTGTTTGGGGGTGGCAACCTGTCAAATTGTGATTGGAGGCAGCTATAAAGGATTCAGAAGCACCTAATTACAAGCAATCTCAAATTTAATACATGTGTACCTTATGATATGCTTTTAGCGGAAGCTGGGACTTTTCCGTTGGAAGCTTCAGCAATAACTCAGTTACTTGGCTACTTAAAGAAGGTTGAAGATATGCAAGACCAACGATGGCCAAAAATTGTAAAGGATGAGAATCTTATTCGTAGAAACAAAACATGGATGAAGCAAAATAATAAGTGGTTGGATAAATGGAATATTAATCTACATGAGTGTCCTAATACAAATGTGGACATAAAAAAAATTGTCATAGAGAAGTTCCAGAGTGTCATGTGGACTAATAACATTGATCGAAAAAATGCTTACTACATGCAAGTGTTCAACCCAACCGGGGAACATGGGGAGAAACATACTTAGGGGCTGCTATTAAAGGGAAAGAAAGGATGTTAATGACACAATTAAGGATGGGATCACATCATCTCAGGTGTGAGACATGCAGATGGAAGAGGCTTAAAGAGGCTTGGGAGGAGAGAACTTGCATGTTTTGTAAGACAAGCGCAATTGAAACCGAATGACACTTTCTCATAGAATGCACATCCTATGACAATATTTGAGCTAAATATGAAACCATCTTGAAAGTGGACAACATGAAAAATTTATTTGAAGAGGATGATTCAACCAAACTGCTAGTTTGTTGGTCAAGATTCATAAAAGAAGACCGAAGTTGGAAATGTATATGGAAATTGTTTAGGGTTGAGAGTTACTTTGGTCCCTTAGACTGCTTGGTCTCGTGAATTTCATTAAAATCATTCATTCAAGTCTACTTTAGTTGATGATTAAGGTGGGTGGGGTGGCAATGATGGATGCTACGCAAACTGGCTCTTCGTAAGTAAGAGTTTGAGGTTAATCAATAAAAGGTGATGAGGGAGGCTCAGTTGAGCATACCAAGGAGTTGAAGGATGAGGATGACTCCTCGGTTTATGCCTGGAAATGTAGAGGTACCAATACGCAATAATAGGGGAAAATAGGCTTGTAATTTGGGTTGGGTTTGAATTTTGTTTTTGTGTAAAGGCTCTGGTTTTTTAATGTCTAAACTCAGCTAGATTTTCAATGGCTCAAACTTATATTGTGTCTTGATATTGTGGAGCTATACTAGTATGTAAAATAGTGGACCATCATGTATGTGGACTGGTAGTGGTGGTAGGACTGGGTGATAGTGGTCTGGAAAGTGAAGGGGGAAACACTTTTTGGGCCAAAAGCATGTAATAGGGTTGGTGTTTTGTAGGTGGTGTTTGGTTGGAGACTACTTGGTTGTGTGAAAAAATTTAATTCTTATGCTTTATGATGTACAAATTTCTACTTTCTATTAATAAAATCAAAATATTACTGACCAAAAACAATTTATCCTTAAAATTTCTTGTTTGAGCTCACCTTAAATAATATTATTAATTATTTTAAGTTAAAGAAGAGGACATGACATGACAATATGCCCTTGTTAGAATTTATTTTCCACACGTAATTGTAGATCCAAATGATGAATCATTTTGTAGTACCCATATAGTCTAGATCATGTTCTTGTTAGAAGATGTATCTCCTATTAGGTGAGACATATTTTTAAAGATATTAATGAGGAGATACATAATTTATATAGTTCCTCTCTTTGCCTTAGATCAATTAACAATGACAAAAAAAACTTCTCAATATGCTCCTCTTTGATATCATGATGAATGAAAATAGCAAAATCTCCCAAAATAATCAACACAACCATTTATATTCACTTCCATAATTTTGTTGGTGATCCCTTGCATAAATATCTACCTTAAGTGTTACTCCACAGTGTTTCTCTTGCTACTATATTATTTTGAACTTAACCTTGATATTTTATTATGGTTCTCGTAAATTATTCAATAGGAAAGATATGTCTAAGATAAAATCTCCTTTACCGATAAAAAAAAGAAGATAAAATCTCCTTCACTCTAGACAATGTTGTTTACTCAAGTTCCTAATTGAAAACACCTCTATGAGTATAGATGATTTAAATTTTAATAGTTGGGAATGATGAGGATAGAAAACTCAAAGATAAGCATTGTACATACAACAATCTTCCTATTCCTTACATACATAGCCAATCATTTTGGCTTGGAAATACTGGGGAATCCTTTTTCTTATAGTTTTCTCTCTTACATATATTTGTGTGGGGGTGTCTTGTGCTATGTCTCTATGCACACTTGTATTTCCTCCTACACTTTATTTTCATTTTTGAATTTGTTATTCAAGTGATCATTTCTCTCACACTATATCCCTTCTATTTGAGTGTTGTTCATAATCCTCATAATACATGGAAAATCAAGTGTGAATATTGTTCAAGAAGAGAATCATACAATAGAATATTATTTTAGTCATCAAATTAATGAAACGGCACAACTTCTTCTCGACCATGGTATAACCTTAACTAATCATCTAGTTCCAACACATGCATAACATTATATTGTCCCACTTAAACATACTATGAGACATCAAGTTATTGTTTAATGATAACCAATATAGCCTCATTGCTTACAGTGAGATCCCATGTCCATCTTCAACTATTACTACTATAGAGTTTAGTGTTGCTTCTTTGAGAGATTCAAATGATTCTATGCACCAAGATGATACTACTATTTTTCCAAACTTTCTACATCGAGAAGCATTTTAATATTGGGCATATCATCTCTATTTGTAGTGTCCCAAATTTGAGACCTTGATGACATTATTGAGGACACATGTCCTCTTTTTTATGAAAGTTATATGATACCATAGAGTTTAGAGAGGTTTATCTAAAGGCTTACATAGATTCTTTATAGAAATATTTCTAGTGGAATTCGGATTATAACCACATAGAATTTATTGACATTCCACAAATCACTTCTTTGGATCTTTCTATTATATTGCCTATATTATCAACTTATATGGTGATGTATTTTGTAGACAATCATGAATTGACATATCCAAACTCAATCATCATCCATTTTGACTTCGTTTGCAATAGTATCAAATTCTCATTATTTCAATTATCACCATAAATCCATGGTTCCTATACTTTAATAATATATAATACCTAATTCATCCTATCAATATTTATCACAATTTAGAATTAGCTTGGAGATCATTGAGAATAATTAATGATACAATCTAGGTCTTCAAGAATCATGTGCAAAATTCAGAGACATTCATCCTTCTCCCTACATATTCGTATCTAGTTTGAGAATTTGAATCTTGCACACCTTTGTGTTGTTGTTTCTTTCCAAGAGGATAAATGTTCTGCATCAATCATGGATCATATTTATCATCTAGTTTCCAACATATACTAACACTATATGAATCATTTTGAGGGGAGGGCACGTGTTTTCTCTTCTCATCTCAATTTTAGGACGGAACATTTCTGTATATGGAGCTCTTTCCTTCTTGGTTATTTTTTTTTCTTTTTTTTGCGAGAAGGGGGGGAGGGGGTCTTTATCTCCTATAGGGAGAAAATTCATTGTACTAAAATTTCTATAAGTATTCATTGAGGGTTCATGATGATTCCTCCTTCTATATCATATCTTCTTTACTTGTACATTCACTTTACATCATTTCCCTTTTAGAGAGGGATTTTTAGTCCCCAATAGCTTTTTCTCCTTTACTATATTTATGATAAATTTGTACATGAGTACTGACATGGCCTAGTAGTTAGGACTCGTCATTTTTGTATACATTAATCCCTAAGTTATACTTAAGAGGGGTGTTGGTATAATAAATACATTATCTCTTTAGATAGCTTTTAATAGCCCACCTAGGAGAAGTCATTAACACTAGTTAAGTCTCCAATTAGGGATTTTTTATTTGTATCTTGCTTCATTTGTTTGAAACATGTGTACTTACCTTTTGAGACACCTAGTCCATGCCCACTTCACACATGCTCACTCACTTGTCATTTGAGCATAAATGTGTTGCATATTTGGAAGGGTAGTAAAAGTTTCACTCCTACCTTCTCACATATTCATCCTTGCATGTATATGTAAGAGCTTTATTGTATATTGTATAGTCAGAAAATGGAAGCACTTCCGTTGTAGACATGTTTAGCCTTCTGAGTAAGTGGTTTGGGGTCATATCAAGTACCTTGAATGGGTTCCTGATCTAGACTTGGCTTTCCCCCTGTTCTGTCCCTCTTTCCACTTCTTTCCAGCCTGATTTCTGCATTCTGGACTACAGACCTGAGATTTTGGACTTCAAGGTCAGGGTTGACCTTTTGGGTCTATGTCAACCTTTTGGGTCTATGTCAACCTCAACCCTAACCTAGGTCAGGGTTGACCTCGACCTTGACCCAGGGTTCAAACTTCAGGGTCTTCCAGTTTCTAGATGTCGGTCTTTGCAAAAAGTATTTCCCGCTTTCGGGTTGGCTGTTTCGAGTTCTGAAGCGTTAATTCCTAAATTATATTTAATATAGGTCCTCTCCTAGGGGTAAAGGCTTTAATGGGAATTTAATCCTCCTATGTAGGCCTCCTTAGAAGATTGTGCCCTAATTTCATATAAAAGGGAAGC
>MU224127.1:763697-778506 GCA_018584345.1 Thuja plicata
GTTCGTACCGCCACTGGCACTTCACCTTATAATCTTGTTTATGGGACTGATGCTATCATGCCTTTGGAATTAGAAATACCATCTTTGCGTATTTCATTTCATGGGATTATTGACAAAGATACTTTCCAGGAACAACGATTACAAGAATTAGAAATGTTAGACGAACAACAAATAAATGCTTTGGAACACATTAAAGCTTATCATAAATCACTCCAAAAATAGTATAATCATAAAGTAATTGAACGATCATTCAAGGTAGGTGATTTGGTCTTATATGAGAATCAAAGGAATGTATATGCTTTACCTGGTGAAAAAGGAAAATTTAGTCCAAATTGGCTTGGACCCTTTGTTGTAATTAAGGATTTTACTTCAGGTGCTTATAAAATCGCTATTATGAATGTCGTTCCTCTTAGGGAACCTATTAATATCATGCATCTCAAACATTATTACCCTTAAATCATCATTTATTTATGTATGTATGTGTTCCTTATAAAATAATTATTTTATAAGTTATGTAATTTAGAATAGATTCATACATATTTTCCTTTCCTCTTTCTTTTATTAAGTTTTATGCATTGATGAAAGTAAAAAAAAAAGTAATCAACCATAGAACTAATTGTTCCAAAACAAAGTTTTCTTCATAAATAAACTTTTTGAGTCTAATACATATAGGGCACAAAAGGGCCATATCTATCAATCTCTATCTCTATACTCTGAAGGATGGTGGCTCCCAGATCTCTCAGATCTATGATATGAGGCTGAGGATCTCAGAACGGAAGTCCGTGTGCGACTCCTCGATATGCTCATCTCCTGGATTTGCTCCTAGGCTCTCTCTAAGTCAACCATCAATCTCTCTTCTCTTTCCTTGCATAATCTCAACTCTCACCGCACACTTAGGAAAATATCTACATGTCTTCTGGGATCTCTTTGTCCTTCATGGGACTCTCTCTCACTAGCTGGTAAGCGGTAGGATATACATGTATCCTTTAGAACCTCAGATACAAAGCTCCTCCACTCTGCTACACTTCCTGCAAAAAATTCAAAATGTAAAGCTTACTCAATTTCTTCTTCTAAGATAAAATCATTATTCAAAAATATTCTAAAAAGCTATATCATACCTGGATCTCCGACTTGGATATCACTAAAAGGTCTAAATGGTGGGGGCATGGAGTGACTACTCTCCCCTCGCTCACTCTGTCTAGGCCTCGGTGGTGGTGTCTCTGTATGTGCTCGAGGAGGTCGCTGTGATCTCAGGGGTGTAACATAGACTAGATGATCACCGGTGTCTGTACCACGACCTGGGGGCATCTCTGCTACTTCTTCCTCTGCTCTCTCCTCCTCCATAGGATCTCCCCCAATGGGAGGCTCCTCCTCACCTCTCTGATCCTCCTCCTCTCCTACTGGTATGTCGTCTCCTCAGTGATGTCTCTCTGAAGGACCTGGATCAACTGTGGGGTAGTCATCGGGAAAGATAGGATGGGTCCCCTGCAAAATCTAGTATCTGATATACTCTCTAGTAACACCGACATAGGATATCTCAGGTGCTACCTCTATATCCTCGGTCTCATCTGTCTCACTATCCACATTATCAGCTACTATCGGTAGATGTATGGCACCGGGTCTCTGATAGTATCTCGTAGGATATACATATCGAGGTATTGTACGAGGAACCCCCTGTACCAAACCAAACTGTCTCATCACTCTATCATAATAATACGGCATCACGACATGATTAGTTGGACCCTCCAACAGCTTACGCTGTTGTGAGTGTCTCAACTAATGTCGAGTATCCAGCCACTATACCATCTCACAGTAAGGTCTCCATATCACATCTCTACCTAGGATATGGTCAAAGCATACCCTCCAAAAGAGGATATCTTCGTGCTACCAGACATCTGCCAGTGGATAGGCAAAGGCTCTAGGTGTGCTCGCATCTACCATCACAGGAGTACCCTGTGGTCATGTACATGTATAATGCTCAAACATCCAAACCTGTAGCAGGGTGCACACTGTAAGACTCTCTCGCTGGTACCTCACCAATTAACTCAGATCATGATAAAGATGGGCTAACATACTACGGCCCCATGCGATAGTCACCTTGTCGCTCTCCATGCTACGTACAAGATGGGTGAATGGCGCTAAAAATATTGTACCCTTTGTGTTGGGTACTACAACCAAAGCAAGTATACATAACATCACCCTTCGTACCAAGGGTGTCAGACCTGCTAGTATGGCTGCCAATGATATCTGATCTAATCGGGTCCTCATCTGTGCCACTTGTCCCAAACAGTACTCCATATCTGTAAAAACCTTAGATGAATCCCGTGGTCCTCTCGGTCTGACAGGCTCACCTCAGACTGGAAGCCGCAGGATCCTATACACATCCTCCAGTGTGACTGTGATCTCTCCTGATGGAAGATGGAAAGAGCATGTATCCTCATCCCATCTCTCTACTAGGGCCGATATCATAGGCCGATGGAACCTCAGCTGTGGTAGGACTGCTACCCAGTATAATCCTACATCTCTCAATAACTATATCTCATCCTGCTGTAGCTCGGAAACACTCCCTCTGAAAGATAACAGTAACCCTCCAAAGGGATGCTCTCGAAGATGGACTGGATCCTGCAAGCACAATATAAATCATATCAGTACTTCTGCATCAAACATCTGCTGTACCCACATGACCTGGTCAAGGTCGACCTTTTTGGGTCAAGGTTGACCTTTATGGGTCAGGGTCGACCGTTATGGGTCAGGGTCAACCTTACTGGGTCAGGGTCGACCTTACTCGGTCAAGGTCGACCTTCCCTATAAAAACATCAAAATTTCAATCACAGGTACTAGAAATAGGAACATACCTCAGGCAGTGGTTGTCGGCTGGCCACGCACTCCCTCAGGACCTTTATGCGGCTCGCTCATAATTCTTCTCTCTTCAGCATCCTATCTCCTTCTCCAAACTTTTCAAATGGTAAGAATGAGGTGTTAAGTGTCTCTTTTTTCTATTTATAGGCAGTAAATTAGGGTTTTACTAGAATTTCATTTGGATTTATGTAGGTTAAATTCGAATTTTCCCTTTATATGCATTTAGATAGGCATCTACTCTTTTCATCATAACTTGAGTTTGGTAGCTCCGTTTTTAGTGCCGTCAGAGGCGTTGGAATCGTGATTTAGATACCTAACCTCTTAAATCAATTTAGGAAGGTTTAGGACCATTATAACTTGTTTAGGACCCTTATAACTGGTTTAGAAAAGGACTTTTTCAACAAATGGCATATTTAGTGTATAGAAATTACCTTATCATCCTGTTTCACCTTCCATGAATCAGTAAGCCGAATCAAGGTGGGGCATAAGGGGTTCTATATACTTCTGAAGATCATCATAGTAAGACTTAGGTACTCTCTAGATTTTCATTAACCTTGTGTGTTGCAGATTGCGGATACTAATGGTTTCTTGCAGGATCTTCGCATTGAGGACTTAGCTATATCCTTTTTATACTTTATGATGTTTCTTAATTTATCTTGCATATTCACATAGTATCATATCTAAGATAAAGTGGGGGCTAAATGTATCATCTTAAAATGGAAGCACTTCCATTTTGATAGGCTTAGCACCCTCATTTAGTATGGTTGGCATATTAGATTTGCATCTATGCTTGATTATACATGTATAGATGAAGTTAGGGTTAGGATCTTGTGGATTCTTCCATATTTCTCTCTCCATGGCTCTTCTCTCTAGGTAGGATCTATGTATTGGTCCTCCTGTGCCTCATTCTACTCTCTCTCTGGGCCTCTAGGCCTTCTTAAACACTCTGGCATATTCCCCTACCTTTCTAGGTCCCTGGCTGATCTGGAAACCTTTCTGCAATTTCTTGGTGACCTGCTTGAAATCTCAGGTCAGGGTCGAGGTTGACCCTGACCTAGGTCAGGGTTGAGGTTGACATAGATCTTTTCTAGGTAGTGGTCCCCACTTTCAAATTTGGAGCTTATCGGGGCTCGAAACTTAAAATAGGGCCCCAGGTTTGGATGCGGATGTGTTTTCTTCGATATTTGAATTAATATGTTTCCTCCTTAGTTGGAAAATGTGATTGGACCATGATTTGAGGTGAAATTTGAATTTGGATATCTTACATTGCTCTAGGAGGCCTATGTTGAAATCTCTATTTAAACACTCTCTTTTACCTTCATTTGATCATGAAACGAAATTGGGAGATGACATGATGAAATGATGCAAACAAGCAAGAGGAAGATATAGAAGGACAAGCTAGGTGGACATATCATCATCTTCTATCAAGCATTTTGAAGGATAATCTATGGTGGATCTTAATTGAAGCAAGAAGGCTCTCTCTTTAGATCTACTATTTTCAACATTCAAGCATTCAAAGGACACTACCATGGGGTAGCAATTACGGATTGTGAGTTGATAAGAATACTTTAGCCTTGGGGGCTTGGTATGCTTTCTTTGTCATATTCAAATCTATGCATTGCTTTCTCATTTTCATGTTATGTTAGGATTGTTAATCTAGAAGATTAGATCTTGATATTGCATGTTTATAAGCTCTCTTCAAGAGATCAATACACACACACATTACATTCTATATTCGGCTATTCGTGGAGGTGGAGATCACCAAAATGAGGGTTTGACTAAGGCAAAACCCTATATAGCCACCCCAAAATCCCTCTTTTTAGATATTTGCAGGTGATTTTTTTGGGAGTTACAGGTGCAGAACAGTAGATCAGAGATCAGATCTGAATACCCTTTTCAGTTTTCTTTCGGACGGCGTGAACAAAGTCACTTTCGGATCTGTGTAGGTCAGGGTTGACATTATTGGGTCAAGGTCAACCTTTTTCATAAGACGACATCAGAACAAAAAATGATTTCTGGGTTTTGTTCGTCTCTGCATTCCGATTCCGTATCAACTATCATATTTTCCAGAAACTCAATACAGACCTTAGAAAATGAGTTTTTCCAGATCTGCTATGTTATGAGGTAGGTATCTTGTCCATTTATTTCTTATGTATTCCCCAAGCTATTTTATCATAATTTTTAAGTGTAAGAAGACAAAAATTTGGCATTAGGATCTCTCTTTACTATATTACATGAATCTTATTTAGGGAATCCTTCTTGTGTCAAATATTATATCTTACAATTATTATGAATTAAATTGCTCCATGTGCTCTATCAAAATACATGCAATAGGAAACAAGGTGACCATCATCTCATGCATGAATGCTCACCCCCCATCATGCTACCACTGGACATGCATAATAGATCATCTAAAGATAAAGCCACACAACCTATCATAAGGAATCATAAGTCATGCCTCAACTAATATATCAAAGACAAATACTCAATCCAAAGGTATCAATATGCATTGGTCGTTGTCAAGAACCAATATCCATAGGTGAAATAACACCTATAACAACTAATAACACATCCAACCATCCATACCTCCAAGGTATACAAAAAAATCAAGTGAATCTCATAACATCAACATATACAACCCACAGTAGGAAAACAAAGCTCCAAGTGTAATAACTACCACATAGATACCTGGAAACTTCCACTGCATAGGTAATGCCAAATATAAAAATAATCAATATATCCTAAAGATCCATTAATATTATCATATAAAAAGTGTAACAATAACCATGTAGTATTAAGGATCATCTACAATAATATGAAACATGTAAAGTATTATTTTACAAATACAATTCTCACAACAAGTCTCCAATGCTCTCTCATATTCTCTACAAATGATAAATGAAAGAGATAAGGAACCTCAATGCCATATTCCACATGACAACACATTAACACACACTAGTGATCACATAGCTCCAACCAATCTCACACCTAATGTGAAGTAAAATCAAACATTTGAGAAGATAACCAAGACCAAAGCGAGAAAGACAACAAATCGAAACCTATAACATGTCCTTCTATATGCAACTCTCAATGTCGATTGTGTCGATTACGATCTTCGTAAAACACCAAATAAGAATCCATAACAACACCCAATCCCATTCAATCTCTTAGACCAAAACAACATATATATCATGTAATCAACATGAATGTAAGTGTCTCATAACCAAGAAGTGTTGTAAAACAAGGCGAAGAAAGCTTGAAATATAAACTTAAACTGAATATTAATACAAATAAAAAACTAAAGATTAACTCTCACAAAGTGATTATAGAATCAAAACAAGAACTAGAAAATAATTGCAAATGAAACACAAAATTTAAGTACACAAATCATTTTGAGAAAAAAAATCCACCACAAAAAGAGAGATGAGTCTAGTCCTAATCCAATGAAGAACACAACAACAATACAATTCTTTGTAGACCTCTATAGAATCTCATAGTACTTTTTACCCTGGAAACTGATTAAATAGCTCTAGCTCAAGGAACCAATTTATATGAGTTTGTGAGTATGAATACCATTGCGGTATCACAAAACAATATACAATAAAACCATATGGAAAAACCTCACACCCACCCCAAAGAGTAGCCTCTTACATATGCTCTTACAAATTTCATAAGACATCTCTCATGCATGTGCACCTATGGAAGGAATTTTCCATAAACCATCATAGGTGTTATCATAAAATCTTATGACATCTATCATAACCATCATAGATGCTCTTACAACCCCTAAAAAGTGTCAAAACACCTCAAATTAAAGGATTCCAAGAGGGGACACCTAGTTGTTTTGTCCTTTTCCTACATGAAAAACGGTAGAAGTAATTTTGCCTTTACATAGCCTCTTTCACCACTATTGGCTAAATGGTTTAACCTCTTATGAGTAAATTATAAAAGATAAAACAAAAATAATAAATTAAGTATTTACAAAGTTGATGACACCTAAATCCCAACAAGACGATCAAACTAATATCATTCCTCATCCTAGAGAATAAGACCAATAAACAATGTCCCAAACTCAACAATCAATTAATTCCATCATAAGAACAACTCAAATGCACAAGGAGATAACCAATGGCAAGCATCTCTAAAATAGAATCCTCCAAAACTAACCATTTATTCATAGCTCAAGATCCATATCTATGAAAGATAATCATTAATCATAATGCCTCTGAAAGGAACAATTAGCAATGCCTCTCAACTAAAAACCTTCCAAGTAGACCAAGAGTGGGGACTGAGAATGCTCATCAAGATATATAAGTCGCCATGACTCACACTATGAATAATCTCCTCTCAAGTCCATACAAGGTGAATACTCATTGATCTTCTTGCGGAAACCATTAACAATCTCAATACATGTCTCTAATCACGAGAGAATACTAGCATCACCTAAGACTTCGTGTATCCATGAGCACCTATAACTGATCAATCCATGACAAACTAAAAATCCAATATAGCACCATCACGAAGTATCAAGAAAATAATCATGTACTTAATATAAAGAAACTAAATAAGATCATTGTCAAAGCTCCAACTATGAAATTGGAAACATAAACATGACAACATTATCTACCCATCTTCTTCAAGGAGATAATATGCTCTACATGAGCATATCAAATAACCATATCATGCCAAGAATCTAAGAATGTAATCAAGAATGTACCATAAAATAATAAACCATCCTATTAAACAAGGATAAAATTTTAAATGAAAGCATAAACCATGCATCAACTAAGGACTCTTTGAGTCCTCCAAGATGTCAACATCTCCACTCACCATGAAGATAACCATTTCCTACTAGTGAACCAAAAAATGTGAAAAATCTTTCTACAACAATAGGGTCTAAGGAATCCTCCATCATCTACAACACTACATAAGATCATCCACCATCCAATGGTGGATCCACATCACTACCAACAACTCCCATTAAATGGTGAAGAATCATACATGACATTGTGGAAAACATCTCCTAAATGAAGATCATCTAGGTCTACACAGAAAACTAATTTTTTTTGACCTCAAGTGAAATCAAGATCTTAGACCAAGAAGATACAACTACCAGCAATTTCCAATCATGATACACTGCCAACACATTACTGTCAAAAACTCCCACTAAAAAGTACAATTAATGAACAACTAATATACCATGATATCATGATAAACCACACGCTAAAATTCCCAACATTGTCTATCCAAGTACTATAAACACCATCCATCCTCTAATTTTAAATCAAACATACCAATGCACTAATGACCATAGACAAGGCCAACAGACAAAATATGGGACAACAATAAATAAAACTTGAAAAATATAGATATTCCACATCTAATTCATCCCACAACAATCAAATAGGTTGTAGACACCTACCAATCACATAACTCAAAGATCCAATGATTGAAACATGCAAACTCATCATAACATTAGTAAACTACAACTAAGATATCAAAGATAATTATTTTATAGACTAAATGACTCAAACACAAAATCAACATCCGATATTCTTTTCCAAACATGTCCACAATCAAGTACCATAGTCTAGGAACCAAATAAGCATCAAGGAGATAAGCAACAACTAGCCTAATCATGTTGTGTCAATGCAAAACATGTACCTACATACCCATGATACCATAATCATCACAAATATTGTACTTGCACTCAACTAGCATCCACATGAGACTCAAAGTCTCAAACCATGTCCAACTAAGTCTTTAAACTGAGGATAATCTATGTACCTATCACCATCAAAGCCCAAAATTTTAAAACATCTATGAACTTGTATCATGAAACACCAAATCTAATAATTAGTTCAAGCAACATAAATATCTCATAAAAATGCACTCCCTCAAGGTTTTGCCTCTCAACTTGTCCGGGTGCACTCACACTCGCACCTCGAATCTCAGCCACCAACAAGTGAACAAACAATTAAAAAACTCTCTATACTCATCAAACCAATAAAATAGAAACACCATTGAGTAGTCAATTGAACATGCTCCCCAACACCAATTTAAAATTAAAAATATGACTTGATATGCGAAAGTTATGGCCAAATTTGTGTAAAGGAGAACATGTGGCTTCCAGACTCCAAAAACATGTCAAAATGAAAAAATCAATGAGCCAACCTATACCATCATCTAGTGCTTGGAACCATATTTCCAATGAGTATAGGAAGTCAAAAAGCAGACTCCCTGGATGAAAATTATGATCGTTAGTAAAAATAGCTTGTTAGGTTACAAATGCAATAGTTGGCGACTTAAAAATCTTCTCCAATTTGTCTAAGTTTCATATTCCATAAGTTTTCAACCAAAAATTTTATTTGAGGTCAAGTGGACCTACCCCAAATAAAATACGAATTTGATTTGAATGCTTTTTGGGGCCCCCTTTTGTAAAAAATTGCAACGCACATTTAATAAAATAAATTTTATAAAAATAATAATAAGGCAATATTAAATTTATTTGTGTCATGTGTGATGAGTTTGTGGATGCTTGACATTACTTTGTTTTATGTGTTTGCATCAGTTATATGCTTTGTGATCTCAAAAGTAATTTTGCAGTTATTTAGATCAGTGGTTGAATTTGTTTACTACCTTTTTGTACTGATTCAACCCCCCTCTTAGTACCTAATAATTCCAACAAAATCCTCCAACACTTGTCCCTCTTGAGGGAGTTTCCTTTTTTGTCTGTTTTTGTTTGGTTGTTTCCCCTAGTCATTGTTCCTCCTTTTTTGATTGCTCCTTTGTAATTTTCCTTAGATCATTAATATTATTTTCCCTAATTGACTATTTTTAGGCGTAATCAACATTAGTTGCATATTGATTTCTTCATGCAAAGCATCTGCTCCAGTCATTAATTAAGTAATCTTGTCCTGACTTTCTACCCTTCTTGTTTTTGTGTTATGTTCTTCGTCCTTACCATGCCCTTTCTCCCATCCTTTTGATTTTCCTTTTCCTTTTTTGGTTTTAGGTTAGCCTTACCAAGTTCTACGATTTATCCTTCCTAATTCCTATCTCTTGGCAAGCTAGGACTTGCTTTGTGTGTATTTTTTTTCTCTCTTTGGTTTCATTTGTTAGGTTTGGGGATTCTCGCCATTCCTTATTAAATCTATCTATGTTTTTAAACATCCTGCTACTAAACCTTGACTTAAAAGACATTTGCCTACTTGTTCCCCCATATCCACCTCTACTTTAAAAAACCCTTTCCCCTTTTTCGTAATGATTTCAACATTGTTTAGGTAACAAAATTCCATATCTTAATTGACCAGGATCTTTGGATATGATTTTGGTTTTCCAAAAAAGAAGTCTTCTTCTATACCAATGACAAATCCCAACATTTCCCCTATCTTTTCTAGGGTATACAAGTTCCAATACTCAGTAGAGAGGTTCCTTAACTTGATCTATTTTGGAAATCTCTTTGGCCTATGTTTAATGGGGTAAAAGTTGGGTTCCCACTCTAATCTATAAAAGCAGAAACCCTAAAAAAAAATGGTTTTCCAAACAATAATTCTCTCTTTAGTTTTTCATTAATGTAAATTGGGGAAAAAACCTTCAGCAAGGGCTTTGGTACTTACCCATCCTTTAAATTGTTATGCCCACCAATCAACAATCATTTTTGCTTGATTGCCCTCCCTGCTCCACTTCACAAAAAATCTACAGTCTTGAAAGTGTTCCCATATTGGCTTCAATGTTTTTGAGGAAATAAAAAATGCTTTTCTGCTTCTTTCTTATGGTGATTTCCATTTACCTTCTTCCCCATTGCCCTAATTTTCATTGCTTCTGAATCGTGGTTGCAATTTGTGATACAAATTAGGGATTATTTCCTCTTATGTTTGACCTCCTTCTATGCCAAACTAAGTTTTCCATTCCCATTTTTCCTTCTGTACCAAGTTGGATTCGATTAGCTTCCATGACAAATGATGGAATGTCCATTTTTTGTTGTCATCTTGCATCCACGTATAGGTTTTCTTGCCTTTGTTCCTTTTGTTGCCACACCATATTATAAATTTCACTTTTGTACCTCTGTCAAGCTTTCCATCATGGTGTCTTCCAATTTTTACCATGACATCCACAACTTCTTTTCTTTCTGTCCATGTGTGTTCCAAACCTACTCTTGCCTTTTCATTGAAAAATTTACATTTTGGCGAATATTCATAGTCCTCTGCATATTTTCTCAAATTAGATTAACTTCAGTTGAGGCTTTTACTAATAGTGTGCATTGAATTAAAATCCCATATAGAATTTTCATACATGTACATTCCCTCGTGTTTGTATTTGTTTCCCTTAAACTCAAGGGTAATTATTTGGGATTCATTAGAAGTATAAGTGGTTTTTCCATTCTTTGAAAACTAGTTAAAATCCCATTCTTTATTTTCTTCATGGATTTTTTGTATACACAATTATTCCTTTATTTGTCCTAAGATGCATGTTTGGAAATTGCCTCATCATTTTTCAGTTGGTGGGAAATAATTGTAAGGACAATATTGATATTTTATCAATATTTGGTCACCTCATCACTTGATGGATTCATGTGATGAGGCTGAAGGGATAATTTTTAATTGATTATATGACTTTAATCTTCAATATGGTATACATTCAATGTAATTAGGGTGATGTTTTAAGGAACCTTGGAGATTATCGATCAACCCTAACTATGATTTGGAGAGCTATAAAAAATGCTCGCATGATTGCCACAAATTATATTAAAATCTCAACCTTTGTTGCTAACATTTTTCATTTTTCAAGTGCAGGTGTTGTACGCTTCTAGAACTTTGGCTTTCCCTCAGACCTCATTTCTTGTGGCTATAGAGTTTTTTCATTCTACATTATTGATGGCCCTATATATTTGGAAATTTTTGGACAAACTTTGTGGAATTGAAATCAAATTTTTTTACTTCACTTGATCTAGTTTTATACCAGACTTGTGCCACTGAGAATGAATTTTTAAAATGTGTCATTTCATAATTAATGGTCGATGACATTTTTGGCTATCAATATGTGCTTCTTTTTTGGTTATTCTCCATTCAAACTCGATGCTCATTTTCTTCTCTGGTAGTTCATTGGCATGGATGCTTATTATCTTCTTTGGTAGCTCATTGGCATGGATGCTTATTATATTCTCTTGTAGTTTATTGGTGTTGGCAACTTTAGTGTTTTACAATATAATAACAAACAAATAGCATATTAGAATTCCATGCTGCTTATGGGAGAGAAGTAACCTTGCAAAATTGGACAAAGAGAATATTGATAAAGTGTTTGATATCCCTTGTGCTCATATTAAATTGACAATTAGGCCAATTATTGGACAAGATTGCTTGTTCCAAAACCCTCGTGCTCCTATCTCATATGTTGCTTCTTGCTTCCTTTCCAACCGGATGTCCTTTTAGATCAAGAATGGTTTGAGTAGTTGCAAATGCATATGTACAACATTCTCTATTTTCACTTTCAGACTTGGATGATGCTTTGAATGGGTATTGTTTCAATGACAAAGACCATCCAATTGGCAATTTTCTTGATGAATTGGACTTGATAACTAATGCCCATTGTGTTGCGTTTCTTTTTAGAATTAGAGTTGGCATTAATTATTTAAGACAAATTTGATAATAATCTTCTTGGGATTGATAGAATGAAGTTTGGACTTAAGCCTAAGATCTTGGTTGATGCACTTGATCAATTTTCTATTCTTCATCTCCTATTTAGCCATCCAGTTCATTATAAAGCCATCCCTCTATAGGTGACCCCACTTCAAAGCATCTCTCTTGAGGATCCTAACATGAGCTCCTTCTTCGATTCAACTTAGTGATGAACTCCCAGTGTTAGTGGGTGGTTGATTCTACATTTTTCCTTGGTTTTTTATTTGAGCATGTTCCCAACCTTGTTCTTCATATCTTTTGTGCCTAGTTTTTTTTTAAATAATTTTTATTGTGTACATGGACAAAAGATAGATGTATTTTCAGTACAAAGTTGGTGACCCTTGGATGAGGCCAATTTTGGGTCTGACCTTCTTTGGAGACACTTTGGAGACAATGCAATTTCCTTCTTATAATATATAATATAAGATTTTAATGATTTTTATCACTTTTACTGAAAATAAATATGTGCGTGTATACATAAGTAGTATTTGTGTGTGTGTATAGTACATATACGCCATTAATTTTGTTATATTTTATAATTATATTACTTTATTGTGTGTGTGTGTGTGTGTGTGTGTATATATATATATATATATATATATGTGCACGGTAATATTACTTTTATCTCTAGGAGGCCAACTAGGCCATTGATTTATTATCAAAATTCACAGTTGACCATATTGAACTATCCATCACTTCATAGTCGTGTCACCCATGGGAAACTCTTTAAGAGATAATAGATATGGAAGCGAAATAAATAATAAATAAAGTGGTCATGAACAACTTGGGAAGTGACTACAAGGACAACTCGAGGCTGGTCAATCTTACCACTCCTAAAATTTAAAAAAGTTATAAAGGAAGTGACAGGTTCTAGAAACTTAACAAAGAAGCTTGAGAGAGGACTGATTGGCGATGCCATATTCATTGAAGCAATTAAGGATATAAGGAAAATGAAGGAAATTATTTGATTTTATGTAAGATGACCTAACATGAAACATGATGGATACTTATGGATTTTTTTATTATCAGTGATCGCTTTTGACTGGAGCTTTGAACCAGTGAGAGCACATTTGGGGGCTCTCATCCCCATGGTTACATTACTAGTACTCAGGCATGAATGCCTAACTAAATTTTTCTCATGTTGTAACAATCTCCTTATAACTCCCATTCGACGAGAACCTTATGTCTCCCTTTGAGCGATGGTTACGCGCTCTTCTTATATCTCCTTATGCGAGAACCACCTCTAACCGTCGATGACATCACCTTATCTCTCAAGAGCTGACAATATTCCCCTTATATCTCCCGACTATCGTCTCCCTTACAATCCTTATGCCTCCCTTCCGATCGACACATCATCTCATCGAGTCATCTCTCTGCGGTCAAACTCGTCGCATCAGTTTTTGACCTTCGTCCTAGTCAGTAACCTCAGTGGCCGTGAGTTCCAGCGAGCAGGTGAGTCAGGATCTCCCGTGTGTGTCAGCTGCATTGGACCTCGTGCATGCGCGTTCAGCGGTGGGTGGAGCAAGATTCAAACTTGGATTGCCCTATCAACATGGCAAGTGACTTATCGTCACACTGCGGGGTCATCCCTTGATACTTATGAATATTTAATTAAACTTTATGAAGGTGTTTTATCTTCTGTATAGATCAAGCGACTTAAAGAGCTCTAGGTAGCAATTTGCCAAAAAAATATTAAACTTTTATCTATTTATACATAATAGTATTATTATGTATGTAAGTATAATTATATTCAAATTATTTTATTTGTCATGTACATGTATATGGACATGTTTTTTTTTTTTTTTATATGTAGAAGGTTTGAACTCTTCATTGTGTAGGTGCTTACAACATGTATTTTGATCAACACTTGGTTCAATGGCAAAGTCCACCTTGTAAGCACCTAGATGATGAAGATGTTAACAAAAATGATTAAAAAGTGTTACACGTATAAAAAATTTAGTAATACAAAACAATTAATTTATATGATAAACATTAAAAAATTAGTAACTTCATAAAAATAATTTTATTGAAATAACAATATATTGTAATAAATAAAATAGTAAATAACAATTCACTTTAATAATAATAATAAAAATTTTGGGCGAAAAATGCGAAAAATGTCAGACTTTAATCCTGAAGGAATCGCTCCCCTGCATAGCAAAGTATGCCCTAACCCGGGCGCAGAAGCATCCTTTCTAAAGAAGCAGCAAAAGAATCCAGACTCAGACTATCCTGCAGGCTGGCACCTACCGCCATACTGCTACAACTGCTGG
>MU224127.1:787565-841479 GCA_018584345.1 Thuja plicata
TATATATATATATAATTTATGTAAGATAAGGCAAGAGATGCTATTTTGAGAGCACTTTACTTTATATATATGAATTTAATAAAATATTATGTGAATATCCTGGTAGAGTATATACATTTGCTTCTATATTTCATATCCAGATAGAGTAGAGAGTAGGAAGACTCTTTTCATCAAACCTTGTCCAATCCTACTTCCCAAGAATATAAAATTTCATGGATAACATTTTTAAAGAGTATACCATCATCCTTACCAATTAAGAATTTTTTAATAAATTTTAAAAATATGCTATTTATCCATGTTTATATTTTTGGAAGTAAGATGAGACCAAGTTTGACTTCTAGATGATTTGATAAATTGAACCTTCCTACTACCAACTTAATGAAATAAGGACTTCTAATGTAATTGTCTACTCTCGTAATATTCACATAGCATTATAATCTTTTATATAAAATAATAATAAAAATACAAAACCATGTACTCTATATTAATGATGTTAGATTTCTACAATCTATAGTAACCTTGCTAATGATGTTCTTTTCTATTAGATTGTAATTTAGAAAGTAACTTATGTTCCATGTTGTTGCTTAAATATATTTTCTGCTTAAATCAAAAGTGTGAAAAATGTGAGGTGTCTTCATAAATTTCGGCCACAACTCCACAAATTACTACTACTGCATGAGATTTTTTTAACCATCAACATTTTGAACACAACATCGATCCATCATCTTACTTCTCCTTGAACTCTCTTGCATCTTGGCCATGGATCCGAGACTGAGATCCAAAACATTGACACTTCATTTTTTTTTTATGAAAATCAAATCCAAACAATATTTGTATGGATTGGAAATCTAATACAATTAATAAAAAAATGTTATAATTGCAATATAAAAATTGAAATGAATATCTCTATAATCCAATTACTACTAATTTTTATTTTTCCAAAATTTGAAAATTAATTTTCCTTCTATATCAGTTTGGGGAAAAAATGTTAAAAAATCTCTGAAGTGGGAAAGGATTTGGGACTTGCTATTTTGAAGGCCACTGTTCGACAGCAACCTTAAATTTCAGTAATCCTGCATTTGGAAAATAATAAAAACCTAAGAAATCGAACGGCGGAGAGTCGCGGCGCGCAATGAAAGAATCTGGGCCTTCGATTGCACTGAAGAGGATCGCGAGAGGAGAGCAGGGGTTCTCTGAAATACAATCCCGCCATCTCGCAACGCTCTTTCGCATTCCCGTCAATTTAGGCGTCAAATTTCAGAAATCTGTCAGCCGAATTTACAAGGATTTACATAAATTTGTTATCTTCCCCTGACCGCTCAGGTAACAAAAAGATTCGGGCCTTATCTTTCATCTTCTTCCCCGCTTATCTGCAATTTTAATGACTTTAGTTGACGGCAATTTGATTATGCGTTAGTTCGTGGCGGTCGATGTTTCCTCAGCAACTCTCTGCTGTAAGGCAGTTCCATTCCGCCACCACTTCAATGTGTGGGGATTCTTTCATTCAAACGTCTTCTCTGTAAGTCTTTTTGTAGTCCTTTTCTGTTTTCAAAGATTTTTCGTACAAACCTCTGAGATGTTGAAATGGAATGTAAAAGATGACAAATTGCTTTTCTTTTTCAGAAGTTGTAAGTTTGTTTTAGTAACGTCATTTTAGAAACAAATATTTCTAGAGGCCCGGCCATAGGAGGGGGGGCGCTCTGCCGCTTATAATATGACATTTTTTCCTTCAAATTCTATTATTACTCTTGATTTTTTGGGTTCTTGTTGTTAATTGAAATGTGCCTCTCTTTCTTCACTGTGTGGTGCAAGTGTAATAGTCATTTTGTTGAGTTGATTAGTTTATTATCAGTGGGAAACCTGTTGTGATATAGCTGGTTTGTTACTTTCTCATTTTAAAATTCACTTAATGGCAGATTATTGCATGTTCACCTGTTGTCCCTTTCCCCCCTTTTTAATGCATGGGGATAATGTAGTTTGCAACTACGACAGTTTATATGTAATAATTGAGAATATGCATAATGTAAATTGTAAAGTTTCTTGAAACAATTGTATAATGTAAATTGATTAAACAAAGCTATGCACAGTCTTTTCCAGAAGCTTTACAATACGTTATAAACTGTGGAAACACTATCTTTTGTGATATGCATAATTTCAAAATGTTCGGCAAAACATTCATCGAGTCTTTTGAGGTTTTTACATGCATTTACGTAGCCCTTTTATTATAAGAAGGTTTTGTCAGGGCTTGAAGAATTGAACCTGTGCCATTATGACAGTGTTCACTTTGCCTTATTGTTATATGTTTTTGAATTTAACCTGATGAAGCTTGTTTAAAAGCTGATTCACACTTATTAGGGAGTCTGAGTTCTAAGCTCCCATGCGGATAAATACCCCAGTAAGGTTTATAGTATATACAACAATTATTCTTGGCAAGTCAAGGCTAGTGATTTAGGTAATAAGCCAATTGGCACTATGAGTCACCTCAACTCAGCAAACGGTAAAGTCATTACTGATTGTGCTTTAGCTTGAACATGACTTCTCTGTTGCTTGCTTGTCTGAAAGTTGGTGGTTACCAAGTATATATCATTTCTTTAGATGACCAAAGTAAATTTATGGGACTAAAAAGCGTGGTCCTGTGGCTCTTTGAGTTGGTCTTATGTTGAGTATCAATGAACTGAAATGGGCCAAAATGGATGAAGTCTTTCAAGTTAATTTGAGAATTGGGTAATTCTCGAATTTTAATGATATTCTGAGTTTAAGCTCAAGATTTGACCTCCTTAATAAAATATGGAATCTTCCATTTGTAGGTCAAAGGTCTCATTTTGATTAGCTTGAGTTTGATTCATTTTTTGGCCATTTTCAAGTTAGATTTGCATATTGTCTTCTCGAGTCTGAGATGATATTGAGGTTGGCTACCATACATAACGGTAAAACAAGTCATAAACTTAATTGGAAGTGCTGAAAGGAACCCCAATTAATGGAAATAAGTATCTAAATCTTTGTGCAGCTTAAGCCAGAAGCACTCACATACACCATCATGGACTGTGGAAATATTATATCTCTTAAAGTATCTGAATTTGAAGGCAAGAAGAAATAAAACCAAAAATGAAGTGTGGTGGTTGCAAATGTGAGAATCCTTGCTATGTCAGGTAGGAGGATTTATGAGCCTTATATTGTTTGAAAACCCAAAGGGTTTAAACTGAATTCTAGCATTCATTATGGTCACTAGGGCGGGAGTTGAAAAGTAATGTTACCTTTATCTTACAATAGAAAAGTGATGTAATAAGAAATGGTCATGATGTAATTAGGAAGGTTTCTACTGAAATGAACCAATAAAAGCTCCACGATAAAATCAAAGCAAAGAGCTTATCTTGAGCTTACAATAGGTAAGTACCACTTTGAAAGAGCCATTGCCGAGTCATGGCTTAACAATCCAGGTAGTAAGGAAGCACAAAACACTTGAATCAGAATTAGAAAATCTTATTTTTTTGTTACATATTTTTTATCGATAGCTTCTCTCTTGACTTTATCTGGACTAATAGTCTTTATAAAATGGTGTTACACTAAAGGTAATAATTCAGATGTGCATTATGCACACATGGTATTTCAATTTACAGAATCATATTTAAACTCGGATGAAATTTTACGCTTTCAAGAAATTTAGCATTGTTAAAACTTAATCTCATTGTTAGTGAGAACTTACCATAACCAAAAATAATGTCTTCTTTTGTTACCTTTTATTTTTAACTTAGTTTCACTCCACTCATTGAGGATAAAATTAGAAAGTTTTCATTTTCAAAAGACACAGTCATTACACCATATACCTTTTTTATTTAGTGCATTAATTCAATTTTAATGCACAGAAATGCACATAGTTATGTTCACTAGGGCTAATCTGTCCTGAATCCTGAAATTATATGTGATGCACAAGCCATATACAGTTACACCATGCTTACTGAAGGATATCCAAGAATGCACTGATCAGAAATTCCATTACTGATCCCAGGCACATTTAGATTACCAAGTTCCCTCTCTATTTTTTTCCTTTCAGTCATAGTTAGGATCTATTGAGGATAAGGTTTAATTGAATCTGTGACTTAACCTGTTTCAAATTTATATTGAATCTGTGAAGGGCAATAATTAATTGAAATGTGCGCCTTTATGCTGCTGCAAATTTGTACTAACCTGATTACAAGTATACTTGAATTCTCTTATTAACAATGAAAACATGATCCCACGTTAGCAGCAGAGAGATTGGTGCCTGAGCACTGGCCTTGTCCATACAAACAGTCTAGATCAGAGGAACTGTTGGAGCTATAGATAAGGGTTTGGTGCTAATGCCCACACTAAAACTTACACATGTGAACCTCCTACACATGATCATAGAATAATAATATATTTTTCCACTATAAAAAAGTAAGCTTTAGCGTAGATCTAGGATATTGGAGACAGAATATGAGCTTGGATCCTCAATATGCGAAGATAACAATGGATATCAAAAGATATTTCATTCTACTAATGTCTGCTCAGACTCCAGAGAAAGTGTAAGTGCTAAATATCAATTTTAAGAATTCAGAGGCTATGAATTTATATATTTGGAGATAGGAGTGTGCAATCAGGAGAAATTGTTTATTAAAACCTTGACTGATTCCTGCTGGTAAGCCCGGAAGAATATCCATGCGAATTTGGTAGAATGCTTTAGAGGTGTGCAAGAGCATGACAAAAGTTTTGTATAAGATTTTTGAAGTGGTCCAAATCTCACTGTAAGCTGTAGTGTGCTAGGAGAGTAATAGATTGAGCAATAGTAAGAGCAAGAGCTTGAAAACACGGGGTCGCATTGTAATTGTCTAGGCTAAAAAGTGTTTTGCTTTCAGGATATGGTTATATATGGATCCAATCAGTTGTCCCTGGACATGCATAAGTGCTATAAATATGGAAAAGTATAAACAAATATGCCCTGGTGCCTGGATGTAAAGGAGAACCCTTGTAGCTTCATTGCAGCTTTGGGAAATAGTAGGGGTGAAACTGCTAGTGGTCTCTGGGAATTTCTATCCAGCACCTAAAATGCACCAAACATCTATTATAGTACATTTATAATGTATGAGAGATATTGATTTCTTGATGCATTTTAGGTGCTGGATAGACATTTCCCAAAACAGACATAATGTTAGGTGTTTAAGCATTACAAGCATTATAAGGTCATGTAAATTTCTTATGAGATAGTCTTATGAAATTTATTGGTAAAATCTGAACCAAATCTATGTTCCGTGATGTAGCTACTTGGTGAAGTTTAAGAAATCCCGTGCATTAAAGAGTTGCTTATCTTGGCAGTAAAAAATAACTAGGGGTACTTACTATTCTCTTTGAAGTTGCTGCAGTATCATGTTATTGCTTTCCTTTAGGCTCAATCTCAATGCATGCATTTATGAGTTTATATCAGTGTCAATATCAGATAGGGAATTTTTAAAAAATACATGAAAGCAATAACAAGGCACAAAGTTGAAAGGAAGAGCTTCTGGAAAAAACTGTGTATCATGTTTTATCGACATTTTTGATCACTCTCTTTGATTTATCAACAGGATGAGATTCAAAATGTTGATAAAACCAAGTTACACAGTTTTTTCCAAGAAGCTCTTCCATTCAATCTAATGGGTTGTGAAAACCTTATGTACATTATGGGATATAGTTTTCATGTAGAATGTAGCATACATATCACTAGGTCAGTTTTAAGTATCATGAAAATACCCTGATATCTGAACAAGTAATAATTTAATAAATGCTTAGAAATTTGTGACATAAAATTGGAGGAATTAGGATTTAATTAATTCTTGTATTTTGAAGAAGCTTGTTCCTCTTTGGAGTTGTAAACTGCAAATCCTCAATTCTAGCGATAATTACTTCCTTTACTGTTCTTACTACACATGTCAGGCTCATAACTCTAGATAGTAGATACTATCTATATGCTGTTTTTGATTTATAGTTTGTCTAGTTCAGTTTTGCTGGTTTGGATACTGTTGGTATTATCCCTATGCCAATCTGTTTCTCATGTAATTGTTTTCTGCTCATGTGGAAGACTAACTTTTTTAAAGGGCATGTTTAAAGAGTTGAATTATGTGGTTACTTTCTTTTTGACTTTGCATATGATACAGCTTTTACCATAATTCCTATTGAATTTTGAGACTAAATATACCAGAAAAGGCAGCTAAAGCTTTTTCATGTTTTGCATTTTTCTTCTCATAACCCTTGTTTTTCTGTTGAATTTAATCAGAAAGCAAGGCTCTCCAAGAGAGTCATTGTCAGGATCGGTTATTGATTACAAGGACAATTATAGAAAGAAATCAAAACAGTGTAGCTGCAAAAGTTCCAGCTGCTTGAAATTGTAAGGGCTTTCTCTGTTTGATGTTTATTTGGTTAGAACCTATAAATATAACTAATTGTTATAACTCTACTGTGATTTTTTTTATATTAGAAGGGGGATATATTTAAAGTAGCCTATCGTGCATGTTTTTTTAAAATAAGTGCCTGGTAAACTTTTTTATGTGGCTGGTGGCACTGGCACGGCATGCCCTTTGGTCCCACATGAATCGCTTTTGACCTGGAGCTATGAACTGGTGAGGCCACAAACGGGGGACCTCATCTCCATTGAACAAATCTGCGTCTCAAATCTGCGAGCACATTGGATCTGTGAAGGCACAAGCCCACGATCACAATGACCAGTGGGGGTTTGAAACTTGGTGGGCACAACAACACCGCCACCACTTAACTAACACACTAACTGGTGAACCCCAGTAGCCTATCATGCATGTTACTGTTGTTGGGGTTTAAGGATATTCAATAACCAGGGTTGTTTTCCAAGTCAAAGTATCTCAATAAATCAGCAAGCTATTTTCTAATTAACTCAATGTTCACTTTGAAATTGTCAATGTCAATTTGGTTAGAAAATTATTTTAGAAATTGTTTTACTTCAGGACAGTGTTCTGTATTTGGTCAGGAAACATAATTCATTATCATTAGATTGGTAGCTCACAGTTAGCCAACAGGTATGTACTATGTAGCTGTGTCAATGGCTACCATAGCTGGTTGAAGCGCCTGGGTTTTGAGGGGCAAGGAAGTCTGATAAATGGACTGCAGCCTTGAGAAGCAACCTCTCCATCCCCAGTAAAGGTACATCCCCTGCATATAGTAGGATGGGGGTAACAGGGTACTCTGCTTCTGTTATCCTATCAAGGTTATTGACATGGGGTGGTAAAGTTCCAGTGCATAAAAAATTTAATAGAAAACATTTGGAGGAAAATGCCTACACAAGAACTCAACAAGAAAAAGTTTTTAAAGCTAATAAGGAAACTGAGTATGCCAAAGTTAATCATCAAACAATCTTGATGAATTGGCCTCAGGGCCATGGGCAGTAGCTTAAATTAATGCACATATCCAATAGATATAAGAATGCCAAAGGTTTTGCAGCCAATGCCTGACCATGGAGTGAAATCCCCAAGATACCAAGTTGGTGTGCCCTTTGGGTGTCATTTCCTACATACACCATAAACACAAAAATATAGATTTCTTTCATGGCACTTAAGCAATGTTCACGTGTTTGACTTTAATTGCAAGCTACAAATTTGATTTGTATAACGTGCCACTCTATATAGGCTGGCAGTTGCATACCAAAAAAGCAATTACTAGTAACAAAATAATAACAAGCTTCTAGTAGGCATAACAAACTGCCTTTTTTTCAACAAACTAAAACTACTATTTGGCCTAACTATCATAATTGCTAAACCAGATGCAATTCCAAGTTTATTACAAAATTTGACAAATTAATATCTACAATGGAGTTTTACATCATGTTTGCAAGATGCCATTCTGTAGAACAATAATAAAGACAAATGTCTTCACGATTGATCAACTGCAGAACAATAATGATGGTGATGGAGTGCAATATGCTTGGTTCTAGCATGTTAGCCTGGGTCCTTCACCATATTATTGTCAGATAAGAGTTAGGTTAGGTTAAGTTGAAGATGGACCAATATCCTCTGTAACTAAATTGCCTCATAACTTGTATTTATGGCTGCCTTATTTTTTGTTCCAGTGGGATAGGACAATTGTATGTTGTAACCAGGTGTTCCCAGAACTTACTCTTTAACCAAAAATAAAAACTTATCTAGTGATGATTTGCTTGTATCAATTGGTTTAGTTCAATTGGAGTTAGTATACATAGAATCTGCAATGTTGATATAGAATGTCAAAGGTGAGAGTTCCTTTAATAAATGGAACTTGTTTTGCAGCTAGTTAATGTTCTTGTTTGGGAAGACAACTTTGCAAAACATAAATCTGGTAAGATAACTCGAACCATAGTGGCAAAAACTTCCTCGGTTATAACTTGGCAAACTGAAAGCTAATTTAATAAAAAAGTAAGTGGATTTAATCAAGAATACAAAGCATGCACAAAAAACAAAAACAAGAGAAAAAACTGATGTTTTCTAATACTTAAAGACAAAGTAACTTCATAAAGATAGAGAAAGCCAAGGGAAATGAGAGCTTACACCATTAATTTTGGAATGTAGTCTTTTATTTTTTAATTTTCAGGTTGCTGATTAACTGCCTCTGCATTTATGCTGTTTAAACTTGTTGAGGATTAACTATTTCAAACTCTCTGTAAATGTTTACAGAGACATTGTTTTAAGTGGACAAAAAGCATGACATATATATTTTAGCGTTGCACTTTAAACTGTAGCATTTCTTTATTTTATTAATTTGCTGATATTAACACAGGTAACACATATAGAAAGTGTATAGCTTTGTAATAGTTAGAAATTCAATTTGTAGAACAGTTCAAAAATTGGATCAACATCTAAAATGACAGTGATTTTTTTGACAGCCATAAACTTTTTTTTGACGGTCATTGTCCATGCTAAATTTGCAGTGTGGTGCCAATACAAGAAAATAAACCATAAAACACTATCTTGAAGCAATGGCAAATGAATGCTTATTAGTTTCAGCTGCAAACATCAGTACTGCTGATTGTAAGTTATAGATAAAGACAGATGGTAGCTGGTTGATCTATGATTTATAACTATTTATCAGTTTATTGGTTTCAAAATACCCATAGCAGGAATAAGAGCAAAGGCATTCTGAGTTCTTCAATCTGAAAAATGTAGCTATTGATGCGTGTTTTGTGACACTCGCCAACACAGAAAAAAATACCAAGTATTCTATCCTCTCTTGAACAAGGAAACCTCAAATGTTGAACAATGTAATCAATTAAGGTAACTGCAAGGTTTACAATTTTCATCTTTTGAATGTACTGGAATTTTTTGTCATCTTTTGAATGTACTTATATCTTGGATGTTTTCTTCCATTTTGTGTTGTTGGGTCCTTCATGTTGATCTTGCATTTCCAAGGGGAATCCTTTATTTGTAGAGCAATCTGCTTCCTTGTATGCCTAGATATTGAATTCCTTCTCAAAGTGAGAATCTTATCTTTCCTCGCACTTGTTGAATCCTCCCTTGCATTTTGAGTCTTCCTCTATCCACTTCCTTACATGACTTGATATTGAAATCTCCCTTTCTCTTGCAAAGAAAAAAGAATACCATGAATTAAAGTTACAAATGAAAATTAGAATGCAAAAGACTTTTGAAGTACTTAAAAAATATTTTCTATGATAAACAAAGGGATCTTGACTTGGAATCAACAACCACGGATTGGAATTCTGATTTTAAATTGAATTTGCATCTTAGGATTTGGAATTTGGAAATGAAAAATCTGATTCCCTCCTTGGCAATCTAGAACATTTGACTTGAGTACCTCTTGCAATGCTTAACATAAATCTGAATGTCTAATTTTATGATGAAATTTGCTTTAATTCTGGTCTAAATTCACTCTTCTTGTAATTTTGCACTTCTTGCTGGGAAACAATTTGCTCTTTGATCTGATCTTGTTTCACACTTCAATTGGGATATAAATCACCTTCTTCCTTATAGATTCACACCTCTTGATTGGAAGTTCATCTTGATTACGATCTAATTTTCTGGAATTTGCCTTGAAATCTGATTCAAATTGCTTTGAATCTGATTTTTCTTTGGTGAAATTGTCCTCAAATCTGATGAAATTCGCACTTATTCTGCTCTTAATTCATCCTTCTGCTTGTCTTATTCACAGTTGAATGATTTAAATTCACATTTGAATATGGGTGGAAAAGATGTCTCTTGATCCTTCATATATGGCGCCTCTTTTGGAACTGCAATTTCATTGATGAAGCTGACATTATAAGTGTATTTCAAAACTTGCCTTTTTTCCTTTTTCAAGTCATCTTAACTCTCTCCATAGGTGGAATTTCAACCTTTAGCTGGATTATTTGGGTGGAAATTTGACCTTCAGCTAGACTCCTGAGTGGAATTTTACCTTTCAGGTAGATTCTTGGGCGGAATTCACCTTTCAGCTGGACTCTCTGGCGGTATTTCATCTTTCAGCTGGAATTCCCTTTTTAAATAAACATTTTCATTTTTAACTTTGGAATTCTACATTTGATCGAAGGATTTTTCAAAATTCCTTATCACCTGAAGAATTTTGTTGAATTGCTTAGCTCACTTAAGGATTAAAAGCTATGTTACCCTAGGTTTCCGGGACGATTTTTTTTTTCTCGGAGCAAGGGATGGCTGTGGGAACAACTATATAAAAAATAGGGAAAATTTAAAATATATAAGGAAATTTTAAATATTCATATAAAAACATGGATAACACATGCTTATATAAATTATAGAACCTTAACATATAATGTTTGTGTTAAATAATTTAACTTTAGAATTCACATGAGAGTGGAAATCAAACAAATTATCAAACTTCACCAAGTAGCTACATCACGGAACATAGATTTGGTTCAGATTTTACCAATAAATTTCATAAAACTATCTCATAAGAAATTTACATGACCTTATAATGCTTGTAATGCTTAAACACCTAACATTATACCCCTTCCTGCCTGTCAACCATGTCCGTTTTGGGAAATGTCTATCCAGCACCTAAAATGCATCAAGAAATCAATATCTCTCATACATTATAAATAAACCATGTCCGTTTTCAGGTAGATTCTTGGGCGGAATTCACCTTTCAGCTGGACTCTCTGGCAGTATTTCATCTTTCAGCTGGAATTCCCTTTTTAAATAAACATTTTCATTTTTAACTTTGGAATTCTACATTTGATCTAAGGATTTTTCAAAATTCCTTATCACCTGAAGAATTTTGTTGAATTGCTTAGCTCACTTAAGGATTAAAAGCTATGTTACCCCAGGTTTCCGGGACGAATTTTTTTTTCTTGGAGCAGGGGACGGCTGTGGGAACAGCTATATAAAAAATAGGGAAAATTTAAAATATATAAGGAAATTTTAAATATTCATATAAAAACATGGATAACACATGCTTATATAAATTATAGAACCTTAACATATAATGTTTGTGTTAAATAATTTAACTTTAGAATTCACATGAGAGTGGAAATCAAACAAATTATCAAACTGAAACATTAATTTTATGGGACAGCCAAGGGAAAGGTTTCCGAAAGTTTTCGAGTTTCCGGGACGTCCCGGAAACGGGGACGAGTCAATTTTTCCCGGAAATGCGTACCCGGGTAACATAGATTAAAAGTGAAAATGTGCCTTTGAGCTGGATTTTCATTTTTTTGAGCTGGACTCTCATTTTTTAAGTTGGATTTTCATTTTTTTGAGCTGAACTTTTGATGAAAAATCAATTTATAGCTTGGATTGTGAAGATTTTGAGCTGGAATTTCTATCTCAAACAAGGATTTTTGCTTTCCAACTAAGGAATTTCTTATTTTCACTAAGGAATTTTTTATATTTACTTGGAATTCCCCTTTTTAATTATGGATTTTCATACTTTAAAAATGGATTTTTAGAAATTTCTTTATTTTTCCCTTTTTTAAGCTTGGAATTTCTCTTTTACTTTCATTCTTCATTTTTTATTCATGTATTGAATTATCACTTTTCCACATCGCAATTTCATAAATTTCACTTTTGACACCTTATCTTGACAACATTTTGCAACTTTTACACTTTCGTGAAATTTTCATAATTTTGCCCTCAATTTCCAATCTCGACGTTCCTATAGTGCCAAAACAAAAATCCTTCTTATCCTAAGGCTAGAGACTGCGAAATCATTGCCAAACCTACGAAAACTAAACCAAACTAAACCTAACTAGCAACAAAAAAGAGGGGGTCCCCATTTGTAGTGGGGCGTGTGTTTACAACACAACAGTAGCCATTGTGAATTCCTTAGTTGATTTACTTGGAGTCCTCTCAAAGAAATTTGAAGATAATGCGGCCAAAGTTTGCTGCACCTAAGGCAGTCATTAACGATGATGATGAAAAGGTGGAGAACAATGTATGCAATATGTTTACCAGTAGACCTTTACAAGAAGGCACTTTTAACATCCATTTGATATACCTTCATCCAAATTGAGTAGTTGAGAATATGGAGATAACCAACCAAAAGGTCACCATCTTTGTAGTGGGGGCAAAGTTCTCTTCATAGTTTACCGCTTCTTGCTATGCATATTTTTTATTGGTAAGTGAAGATTTGTACTTATCCAAAGAATCATTTGATTTACATTTGACTTTATAAACCTATTTACGACCAATGGGAATCCCTTGGGGTAATTTAGACAACAACCAAGTCTTTTTTCCGCATTAAGGCTTTGAATTCCACCTATTTAGGATTTCCTTGGCCTCATCACATGTGCTAGTCTAAAATATTTGCTAAACAACAAAAGTAAGACCAAAATGAACCTTGCATTTCTTTTGGAAATGCATCTTCTTGACCATCCTTTGTGGCGGCCTTTGTCATGCATCAATTGACAAAAAATTAACCTAGTAGATTAACTTTGCATCAATCAACCAAAAAATGTCTTATTCATAAGAAATCACAATTTTCTAATTTATAGAAGGCAGCCATCAAATTAAAGGACAGTAATATATAATCTACATTGATAATTAGCATTGAAACAAACAAATCCCATATTATAAGCAACAATTAATGAATCCAGCTTTTAAAATTTTCAAGGATCTTAAGCAACGATTAAGAAATGGATGAGGTATGCGATTGGTCTTGAAAAGATCATAATTAAAGACGATTTTGAAGAGGCGTGTTAAAAAAGGGATATGGCCCTTCTAAGAGACACCGACTTCCAAAGGTCCCCTTCCTTTAAAGAGGTGTAAGGATAGAAAACATAAAGAGCTGCATTGGAAAAGGGCATCATCAATCAAGCAATCATTTGAAAAGCAACATCAATCCCAATAAGAGAGTAAACATATCCAACTATCAAATAGATAGATCAACTAGTTCAAAGCTTAGCACATATTGCAACCTTAGCAATCTTATTCCTTGTGGTATGCAAGATAATAAAGAATGGATAGTATATTTACCTAAGTTGTTGGTACCCATAGGCCCCGAATCGGGTATGAGCACGCATCGGGTACAAATGCGTGTGTGGGTACTTGTTGGGTGCGCACAGGGTGTGTGCCACGGTGCGCACCTTGCACACACCCAACACGGTCCCAAGCGCAGCCGTGCGGACCCACGGGCCAGCCTTAAAAAAGTAAGCCCAAACTTAATTAAAAAACATTTTTTATCTATTTATTTTTTCTTCCTAACCCTAAAACGGCCCAATATGTGGCCTTCAAACACATACACTTCATTTTTACCTCTCTTTTTGCTCTCACAATATTTTCTCTCCATCTTGGCATTTTGAAGGGGGGTGATTGAATTTGAAGGAGATCAATTCTGGAGTGCCAAATAGCTTTCACAAAGAAGATTTAAGTGTTGAAGGTATGCATTTAAACCCTATTCTTTAGTCTTTTGATGATTTTTTTCAAGTTTGCGAAGAAGTTTTTCAAGTATGTTTTTTCTTTCCATTTTTTTTTATAGATTGCAATAATGGCTACTAGTCAAAGTTCACTGGTTGGGGAGGGAAGTCAAAAACTCAAAATTGATGAAGCATCTCCTTAATGGAGACATATCACAAGAATTTCACAATTTCGTGGAGGTGGGGGATTTATTTGGAAGTGTAATTTTTGTAATGTACAATATAATAGCTCTTATTACGGAGTCAAACTTCATTTTATGGGCCCTAGTTGTAAAGGGATTAATGTGTGAGGGCCCAGATAAGAAGGGGTTGTTTGCTGTACAAACAGCAGCATTTGTGAAAGAACAAGAAGATGCTGACAAATTGATTGCAAAAGGAAAACAATTTGTTTATAGTTCTGGAAAGAAAAAAAAATGACATTACCCTCTCAGACAATTGCGGCCTCTAAACATCCCTTCTTGCCTACGCCCTCTACAGAAGATGAAGATGAAGAATTACAAATCCTCACCCGCAAGAGAGGTCCATTGGAGAGGGCATTTAAAATGGAGGCAAGAAATATTCCTAAAGAAAAATTGCACGTTGCCTCTACGCCAGTGGTCTTCCATTCAATTTGGTGAGATCAGCATATTGGTGGGACATGGTGTCAGCAATAAATAATGCACCTCCTGGTTTCACAAGTCCTGGGTATGAAGACAACTTTGCAAAACATAAATCACATAGAGTTTACAATGCAAACTATGTGACTCTATGGATAGACTCAGTGAATAATGTGATTTTGCCGGTTCTTACAAAGGGACTTCCACATTTGTTCTTGAATTTTATAAACTCTTTACCGTCAACCGACGAATGATTTTGCACAAAACAGCTAGAACTTGAACATCTAATATAGCAATTTAAGTGATGCTTTCTTCCCAAACTAATTTAAACTCAAACAAAAGACAAAAGGAAAGGGTTAGGAACTCATTAACAAGGAGTAGATGATGACATTTCATTTAATGCATTCACATATCCACTTGTTGATGAGTTAGGTTCAATGAATCTATACATGTTGACCTTGAATTATTCGATTGGTTGGAGATAAGGAGGCGCCACCTTGCTTGCATATCTTGTAAACTTTGATCCTTCATCACAAAGAAGTCCTTGGCATCTCCATTGGATGAATTTCTAACTTGATTAACTCTTTTGAAACTATCTACTCGTGAATTTCATCTCCATCCTTGGAATTCCTTGTCATCTTTTGAATGTACTTATATCTTGGATGTTTTCTTCCATTTTGTGTTGTTGGGTGAGGGCCCTTCATGTCGATCTTGTATTTCCAAGGGGAATCCAAGGATGCTATAGCATCCTTCATTTGTAGAGCAATTCGCTTCCTTGTATGCCTTGATCTTGAATTCCTTCTCAAAGTGGGAATCTTATCTTTCCTCGCACTTGTTGAATCCTCCCTCGCATTTTGAGTCTTCCTCTATCCACTTCCTTACATGACTTTATATTGAAATCTCCCTTTCTCTTGCAAAGAAAAAAGAATACCTTGAATCAAAGTTACAAATGAAAATTAGAATGCAAAAGACTTTTGAAGTACTTAAAATTAATGAATCAACTCCCATATTAAACAAACAACTCCCATATTATAAACAACAATTAATTAATCCAACATTTAAAATTTTCAAGGATCTTAAGCAACAATTAAGAAATGGATGAGGTATGCGATTGGTCTTGAAAAGAACATAATTAAAGACGATTTTGAAGAGGCGTGTTCAAAACCGGATATGACCCTTCTAATAGACACCAACTTCCAAAGGTCCCCTTCCTTTAAAGAGGCGTAAGGATAGAAAACATAAAGAACCGCATTAGAAAAGGGCATCATCGATCAAGCAATCATTTGAAAAGCAACATCAATCCTAATAAGAGAGTAAACAATATCCAACCATCAAATAGATAGATCAACTAGTTCAAAGCTTAGTACATATTGCGGACCTTAGCAATCTTATTCCTTGGGGTATGCAAGATAATAAAGAATGGATAATATATTTACCTAAGTTGCAGGGTTCGTACCCACGGACCCCAAATCGGGTACGAGTGTGTCTGTGGGTACTTGTTGGGTGCGCACAGGGTGCGTGCCTAGCACTATGGGTGTGCCAAGGTGTGCACCCAACACAAACCCGAGCGCACCCGTGCATACCCACTGGCCAACCTTGAAAAAGTGAGCCCAAACTTATATTAAAAAATATTTTTTATTTATTTATTTTTTCTTCTTAACCCTAAAACGACCCAATATGTGGCCTTCAAACACATACATTTCATTTTTACCTCTCATTTTGCTCTCACAATGTTTTCTCTCCATCTTGGCATTTTGAAGGGAGGTGACTGTATTCGAAGGAGATCGATTGTGGAGTGTCGAATAGCTTCCACAAAGAAGATTTAAGTGTTGAAGGTATGCATTTAAACCCTATTCTTTAGTCTTTTGATGATTTTTTTCAAGTTTTTGATGGATTTTTTCAAGTTTGTGAAGAAGTTATTCAATTATGTTTTTTTTTCCATTTTTTTTTAGATTGCAACAATGGCTAGTAGTCAAAGTTTAGTGGGTGGGGAGGGAAGTCAAAAATTCAAAATTGATAAAACGTCTCCTTAATGGAGACATATCACAAGAATTTCACAACTTCCTGGAGGTGGGGGATTTATTTGGAATTGTAATTTTTGTAATGTACAATATAATAGCTCTTATTACCGAGTGAAACTTCATTTTATGGGCCCTAGTAGTGGTAAAGGGATTAATATATGTGAGGGTCTAGATAAGAAGGGGTTGCCTGCTGTACAACTAGCAACATTTATAAAAGAACAAGAAGATGCTGACAAATTGATTGCAAAAAGAAAACAAAGTGGTTATAGTTCCGGAAAGAAAAAAAACAATGACATTACCCTCTCAGACAATTGCGACCTCCAAACATCCCTTCTTGCCTATGCCCTCTATGAAAGATGAAGATGAAGAACTACAAATCCCCTTCCGCAAGAGAGGTTCATTGGAGAGGGCATTTAAAATTGAGGCAAGAGATATTGCTAAAGAAAAAATTGCACGTTGCCTCTATGCCAATGGTCTTCCATTCAATTTGGTGAGATCACCATATTGGCGGGACATGGCGTCAACAATATAACCCACCTCCTAGTTTCACAAGTCTTGGGTATGAAAAGGTGCGTACCGCCTTATTGCAAAATGAGAGGAAATTTGTAGAGGCCCAACTAAAACCAATTAGAGATTCTTGGAGTGAAACAGGTGTATCTATTGTTTCCGATGAATAGAAAGATTGCAAAAACCGTCCATTGATCAATGTTATTGCAGTGTCCCCAAGGGGGCAATTTTTTGAAGGCAGTTGGTTGTGAAGGGGAAGTGAAAGATGTAGAGTTCATTTTTAGGATTCTCATTGACTCCATAGAGATGGTGGGTAATGAAAATGTTGTCCAAGTAATTACGAACAATGCGAAAGTTTGCAGGGTTGTAGGTGCTTTGGTAGAGGCAAGATATGAGCACATCTTTTGGACACCATGCACTGTACACTCCCTCAATTTGGTGATGCAAGCAATTGGCACCCAAATAGAGTGGGTTAAAGAAATATACTAGGAGGCCGAGGAGATTCAGATGTTTGTGCCAAACCACCATGTCACAGACAATTTTTAGAAATTTTCTAGATTGGAATTATTGAAGGTAAATTTAATTTATTTAGTTTCATTTATGTCATTTTTTACGTAATTGAATAAAATATTTTTTTGCATTATTTACATATTTTAAATGTGTTATTAAGTTTACTATTAACATGTTCTTAGGTTGCTGAGACCCGGTTTGCATCTTACACAATTGTTTTGAGACGACTTGTGAAGGTGAAAGAGGCATTGGGTCAAATGATTATTAGCAACCAATGGGTATATGGAAGCAATCATATTCAAAGAGCGCCCAAAAGGTCAAGGCATTGATCTTGGATGATGATTGGTGAGCTCGTGTGGAATATGGATTGGAATTCACCAAACCTATCATGTGCTTTGGTTTGATGATATAGATGCACCATGCTTGGGGGATGTCTATGATAGCATGGACATAATGTTGGAAAAAATAAAGTAATACAAAGGAGAGAATGATCCCGAAGACACCTTTTACAAAAGGGTGTAAGCAATCATTCTTCGTCATTGGAACAAGATGACCACGCCATTGCACCTCCTTGCATATGCCCTATCTCCGAGGTACTATAGCAATTTTGTACTTTCTATCCCTGGGAGAGGACCACCATATAGAGATTCTGAAGTTACTATTGGGTACAAGCAGGCATTTAGTAGACTCGTCAAAGATCCAGAAGTGGGTCAAATGTTAGGAAAGAATTTAGATAATTTGTCTCAGGAAAAAATCAAACCCCTTGTGCTATCAAAGACCAATCCAAAATGGATGCTATTACATTGTGGTACATCCATGGTCAAGATTATATGAACCTCCAACCACTTGCAATCAAGATCCTCTCACAAGTAAGTTTTTTTTGTCGCTTGTATTGTAGAATTTAACATTTAACATTCTTGAATTTATCTTGCATTTTTTAATTTTTATTTTGTTGGTTTTCTCTCCAGGTTGCAAGCTCTTCTGCCATTGAATGGAAGTGGAGTACATACTCCTTTATCCACTTAGTGAAGCGTAATCAGTTGGCTGCAAAACGAGCAGAAGACTTGGTGTTAATTCATTCCAATTTGCGTCTTGTGTCACGTAAGGACCCACAATACAAATAGGGGGCAGCGAAGCTTTGGGATGTAGCACCCAAGTCTGCTGACTTGGATGCAACCATTCAAGATCTTGCTAGAGCCACTATGGTTGATGTGGACGATGATGATGATGACATACCACATGGTGCATCTAGTGCAAGTGGAAACACTTTGGGTTCGAATGATGATGATGATCTTGAAATTGCAGCCGCTGAAAATCCAATAAACGATTTTTTTGATAATCCCTTTGATGATTGATGAGCATTGAATCATATTTCATGAACTACATTTTGTAATTCAGTAATTGTAATGATTTTTATTGGAATTGTGAACATAGATATATATGATATTATTGATATGACTGCTTATTTGAATATTTTTCAACTATCAAATGGCATTTAATATTTATCTTTGGCATTTGACATTGATCAATGATCAAGTATCATACCATGAAATGATTTAGTTTTACATTTTTGTATATTTCTCTTATTGTTTTGTATATATAATGCATATATATACATACACATGTACCCATACACACCCAAATCCCTAAAAAAAACCCCACGTACCCACGTACCCACGTACCAGGTTTGCACACCCTAACCCAAACCAATAACTTAGATATTTACATAAATTCTCATATATTGGACGTAGGCAATTATATATAATATCTTGACTATTGCTGCAATCAGTCATGACAAGGTTAGTAAGGAAGTTCAAGAGGGAGAGCAGAAACAAAACCTCCTAAGTAGACCACCCCATGTTGGATGTCCAATGTGCGTGCCACTTGGGACCAAGGAGTGCAAAGACATCTGGCTTGGATGAGATGTTTTGGGCAGCCTATTGTGGCTTCCTCTCCAAACCTATGCGTCGATTGATGGTGGACCCACTTATATGTGGGTTGATGAAGTAGCACAAATAGGGAAGGCAGAAATGGGTTCCCCCACTGAGTAGACTGCCCCATGCTAGATGTCCAAAGTGTTTTCCTTTTGGGGCCAAGAGGTGCAAAGTCACGCACTTGGTTTAGATGAGGGATGTTTTGGGTGCCCTATTGTGTTGCCTTGTTCAACCCTCAAATATGGTTGAGTACTATATTTTAGTATGTTGCCTATTTATTAAGTTCAATATATACTCATGTACAAATGACCACTAATGCAACTGATTATATCTGCAATTATTTGTTATTAAACCCTATCCCTAATAAAATAAATTGGTCTTATGAATTATATTTCCAAAAATATCTAACATGATTGCAAGACCTAGACCATGATTTTTCTTGCTTAAAGCCTTTTATTTGGTAAAATTATAACTTTAGTTATCTTGCATTTCTCCTTTTTATGAAACTTGTGATCTATAGCAAGATTTATGGCAATCTCAAACTTGGGACATTACAATTGGTATCAGAGCTTTGTTCCGACTAATCTGAAGGATGAAAGATAGTTGGTGCAACATAGCCATAGGGTGCAAAGGGCCTTGGAAAAAGAAAAGAAGAAATTTGCATTCACCAATAACCCTACACCAAACAACACAATGCGCGAACAAATGGGAAACAAATTGAGGACCTTCATGGAGCAAACAGCTCAAGCTCTCGTGGAGCAGAATGATAGAACGATCCAACTACGTCTCAAAGCCATTCAAAATATGAACAACATTAATCCTCGATCCAACCAAACCAATGAGAGGGACGCCAACTCCAACCATTTAGAAAATAACATCCCACCAAGGGTATCAATCCCTAGGCCAACAAGATCTTCCTACCTAGGCGAGGACACACAATAGAGGAAGAAGCATATAACCCAGCCATTAGCAATGTTGATGATATTGCTGAAGCATACTCAAGACTAGATCCTGAAGTTAGGAGAAATGTCTCCTTTAGGGATAATTGTGATGCTAAGACACGAAATGCCCCTAGTAGGGAAAGAGGACAGCCCAACAAAGATTTAAGAAAAAAGGGTAAGTAAAATGATCCACCCCAACTTTGATTGATTAAGAAAGGTCACAACGTGTTCATGGGTCCAAAAGATGGACACCTATCTATCACTCAATCCCATGACGGAGGAAAATGCTATAAGATTCGCTATACTTCACTTAGAGGGAACATCCCATGATTGGTGGCATCATGGCCTTATTACCCAAGGCCACCAACACACGACCACTTATGATGAATTCACTCAAAGGCATATCACAAGATTTGATCAAAGGCACCTCGAACAATACTTTAAAGAAGAGCATGGAACTATAGCCGCCATCTCAAAGGCATCCAAACACTACCCTTTCAAATTAAAAGTATTCTAAAAGGACAAAAAGTAATAGTGTTAATAGATAGTGGGGCAACCTACAAGTTTATCGATCAGATTTTGGTTGCAAAATTGAAGTTGGAAACGAAGGATTTCAAGGGCTTTACAGTCACCTTAGGTAATGGATCCACCGCCTCATGTACCATAAATATTTCACAAGTAAACATTACCTTGGGAAATAATCCAAGCCAAGAAGATTTCTACGTTGTTATGCTGGGAGATACCAATGTAATTCTAGATACCCCATGGATACACTCCCTAGGACACTTCATTTTGGACCTTCCAAGTTTGGAAATTTGGTTTAAACATAACAAGCAAGAAGTCATTTTATGAGGGTTGTTCGATGGATCCCCAAGAGTAGTCTCATCCAAGAGGATGGAGAGAATTTTTAGGTGTGGACAAGGAAATTGGGCCGCACAATGCATGATTCTTGACAAGTCTTCTTCCCAAGGGAAATTTATACGTGTTGACATCCAAGCTATCTAAAAAAGGCATAAAAGAGTGTTTGAAGACATTCTTCAAGGACTACCACCAAAGAGAGGCTTTGAGCGCACTATCGAATTAGAGGAAGGAGCAAAACATGTTACTATCACACCCTACCATCATACGCATGGATATAAAGAAGAAATTGAGAAAGCCATAAGGCCCCATTTGTTTGGGGAATTGGAATTTGACTCAAAACCTTATTATCTCATAATAAGGTTTTGAGATTCTGGTTTTGCATTGTGGGAAGATAATTTGGACTGTTTGGTGGACTTGGAAGATGAAAAATTTTTGGGAAGATGAGCCAATAAAATAGAGCAATAAAATACCATAACTAGGTTTTCAAATGAATTCTACCTTTTAGACGGAAGTTGCAAATCCTTGTTTTTTGAGTAAAATGGGAAGATCAAAACCATAACCAGGTTTTCACAGTTTCCAATGTAAGCAACCAAACTAAAGATTTAGAATCAAAACCAGGTTTTCTCTCCCAAATTCCAATTCCACCCCTCAAACAAACGGGGCCTAAAGGAGCTATTGGAAATGTTTCATATCCAACCTAGCTCCAGTCCCTTTGCCTCCTTTGTTGTTCTAGTGAAAAAGAAAATGACACCATGGGAATGTACATTGACTATAGGTCACTTAGTACGAAGACCATAAAAAACCGATATCCCATCCCTAGGGTTGATGAACTAATCGATGAACTTCATGGAGCAAGATATTATTCAAAAATTGATCTACGTTTAGGATACCATCAAATAAGGGTAAGAGCGGAGGATGTCCCCAAGACAACTTCTAGATGCCATTATGGACACTTCAAATTTTTTGTGCTACCTTTTGGACTAACAAATGCCCTTGCTACCTTCTAGTCATGTATGAACGAAATCTTCAGGAAACAACTAAGGAAGTTTCTCTTGATATTCTTTGATGATATTCTCATCTATGGAAAAACATGGGAGGAACAATTAAGACATATAGATAGAGTGCTAAAAATACCTGAACAATAATCCTTATTTGCCAAGCTAACCAAATGTGAATTTAGGATGGAGAAAAAATTATATCTTGGACATAAAATTAGTGCTCAATGTATTAGTGTTGATGAGAAAAAAATTGAAGCCATAAGGAGTTGGCCAAACCAAAGACCTTAACACAACTAAGGGGATTTTTGGGACTTTGTATCTACTACTGAAGATTCGTCAAGGTTTGTTCAAAGTTAACAACACCATCAATTGACTTAACCAAGAAGGGTGCTTCCATTTGGAATAAAAGGGTGTAACGAGTGTTTGAAAAACTAAAAGAAGTCACGAGCTCTTGTCCTGCCCTAGCAATTTCAGACTTTTCAATACCATTTGAGTTAGAATGTGATGCTTCTTGGGAAGGCATTGGAGTTGTACTAATGCAGTATAAACACCCAATAGCCTTTGAAAGTAGAGAACTAAGGCCCTGTTGGCTGCAAGTTTTAGAAAATGCTGAATTTGATCAAATGTTGGAAATGGTCAAATCATGGATTTGATATTCTGATTTTTTCGTTTTCGGAATATAGTTTGGACTGTTTGGTTGACGTAGAATATGAGCTAGAAGATGCGTTTCCTCTGTTTGGTTCCACATTTTGAAAATGGAATTGGAATTTGAGTTTGAAACCCACAACCGCTCCAACACAACACAACAGTACAACTGTTCTAGCCAGGAAACCCACAGCCGTTCCAACTCAACAAAACAACGCAACCGTTCAAGGTAGGAAACCCACAGCCGTTCGAACACAACACAACAACAGAGGAAACCCACAACCTGTTGTTCTTCGACCGCACAAATGCTTTCCAAAGGTTGGGGAAAATGATGTGAATGTTTTAAATTTGTTTGGACGCAGACCCCAAATGTTAAATTTGTTTGCACGCGGACCCGAAATGGTTTCAAAATGGGGATTGATAAAACAGGAATTCGGCCTCAAATTCCAATTCCACCTTTTCAAGTGGAAGATGTATATGCTAATTTTGGGTCAAAATGAGCATATACATCTCCCTCTTCCAATTTCGTTTTGCACTGCCAAACTCAGGATTTGACAAATTCAGAATTAGTTTATGCCAATTCCAGGTCAATTCCCGCAACCAAACGAGGCCTTAAAGGAAAATGAAAGAATCTATTCCATATATAATGATGCTAGCAATTATGCATGCCTTAGCCAAATTTTGGCAATACCTAGTTTGTGGGACATTCATTGTAAAAACCAATCACAATAGTGTATGATTTTTCCTAAACCAAGAAGATTTAAGTGATAGACAACATAAATGGGTAAGTAAAATACAAGCCTATGACTTTGATATTGCGTACATGAAGGGGAAAAACAATGTTGTAGTAGATGCCCTTTCACGATGACCCCACCTAAGCTCCATGACAAGCATCTTTGGGACTAGAAAATGTCATTATTGCCGAGAACATCAAGGATCCACAAGCCAATGGCATCCTAGATGGAAATATACCCAATGAAGAATACAAGGTAGTGGAAGAACTTATCTTATACAAGAATATGGTTTTCCTTGTGCCAAGCTTAAAAATGAAGGACAAGATCATTAGGGAATTCCATAAAATCCTTTAGCGGGCAACCAAGGGTACTACAAAACTTATAAGAAAATAAGAGAAAAATACTCTTGGAAGGGCCTCATGAAAGATGTCCTTAGGCATGTTCAAGAAAGTATAACTTGCCAAAGGAACAAAGCGAAACAAACCCATCCAGTAGGCCTCCTACAACCTTTACTCATTCCTAATAAAAATGGGAAAGTGTTTCTATGGACTTCACAATCGGGCTACCCAAAGTAGAAGGAAAGTATTTGCATATATGTAATAGTAGATCATCTCACCGAATATGCACATTTCGTGGCAATATCTATTGACTACAAAGCTCTATGAGTAGCCAAGGTCTTCAAGGAAAATTTCAGACTGCATGGCCTCTCGACAAACATTGTCAGTGATAGAGAACCAATTCCTTAGCCTATTTTGGCAAGAACTCTTCTATCTAGTAGGGACCGAACTCACACCAAGTACAAGCTATCACCCCCAAATTATAGAGCAACTTTAATCATGTTGGTACAAGTACCAAAGGCGAGAGATTTTGATAGCATCGATACGGGTAGCAATGCTAGATGGTCGTACGTTAGGGCAAAAGATTTGTGACAGTATGGGTAGCCATGCTAGATGACGTCTGATAGGGTTGAAGATTATAGATAGGTGGATTGGCCCGCACGGAGGTAGTTACAATAGATAATGGATTGGCCCCTATGAAGGTAGATACAATAGATTTATTTTTAAAAATGTTTTTAAAAAACGTGAATTGATATAGATAAAATAGCCCCCCGTTAGAATGGAATGTGTTGCTCAGAGGGGAACAAGATGCATTCCAAGGAGAAATAGATATTGTGGCATGTCAACATAGCTAAATGTTTCCATGGAATGTCCCCCACAACTAGTGACACATGATATCCACAACATCATAACAAGCAAGCAGAGATAGGGTGATCTGATTATTCAACGTCAGAACCCATAGTAGTGAAAATATTTTTACTGCATAATTGCATATGGGTATTTCACCACAAAAGAGCACATGAAGGCAAAGAAATATAAAATTTTGGGTCAACATGGTAGAGGGGCTAAATGCCTCCAACACTTTGTATCGTCCTTGAATGTCAAAAGTCAATGTACGACAAATAGAAGAACACGATAACAAATAGAAGTTTATGACGAATAGCCCTTTGTTTCCAAGTACCAACAAAGTAACTTGGGTCCTTCAGAGGGGAACAACATTAAAAGACAAGCACGGGGGAACAAAGACAAGCATGCTCTAATCTATAAATGAAGAAGCAGGAATTGCCTTAGAGATCCCCCACTAATAGATCATTTTCCTTCCAATCTTGAGATCATATGGGGAGGGAGGCTGACATTGAAGAGGAATGACCCCTGAGGCAGCCCCAGGTGCCTCACCAATAGTGAGAGCCGAGGATGATGTCGCCTCAATGTTCTCATCCAAAAGCTCGACTAGGGCAAGTGTGAGAGATGGTGTGAAAATCACTATCAACACCGCAATATCCTCAAGTGAATCAAATATGCACACCTTGTAAGACGTGGGTAATTTAGCTTGAGGCAAGATTGAAGGAGCCACATCACTAATCTCTGTGGAAGAGGCGGTGACAAATTCGGGAGAAGACAAAGCCTTCTCCACAACAAGAATAGAAATAGACAGAGGATCTGCCAGAGTAGATTTCTAGCGGTGGAACTCAAGCATAGGGCCTTGCTCAACCTTTCTCTTGAAGGATGGAGATATCCTCCGATCCACTATAGTGGGCCTAAGAACCTTGGGAAAGTCGAGATGATAGTTGACAAATGGTGCAGGTTTAGGAAACATGACTGTGCTAGACACAACTTGTGTATGTAGCATGTTGATGGGTTTGGGGAACAAAGGGATATCAGGGAGTGAAGTGATGAGCGGGGGTTCCTAGGACAGAGAGATGAAAACCTGGACGTGCATATTGGGAGGCCCGGTAGTTACCCTCGGAGCAGTAGGAAACGAAATTGAAGATGTGGTTGGATTAAGTGCAAATTTAATAGGATTGGATGTAGGGGTAGGCGGCATAGACACATGAATCGATGACTCAGTCTCTGCTTTCGCCACGTCCTCACGCTTCAAGGCCTTAACCCACCAACGATACTTATGCTCATGTGCAAGTTGGTTCCGACAAAGGTACAAACTAGGATGAAAGCTTGCGAAGACTTGGTAACATCTCGCTCTATCATGGAAGCCATCATTGCTGAGACCGGCAAAGAGGAGGGCCCTACCGATGAAGTAGGAGGTGCTATTGACGGGGTAACTGTGGACTCAACCGTAGGTGCTCTTCCTCGTTTTGCTCTAGGAGTGGTTGGTGAAATAGGGGGCACCCTCGAAGGTTGGGAGGGAGATAGGTTCCAAAGGAGATGGATGAGCCCACAGTGACCTCTTACCCTAAGCATAAACGACAAAGTGAGGGGTGTCCACTAGGATAGGCAACTCGAACTAAGGACGAGCCTTAGACTTTTGTAGCATTGGTGTTTTTCCCTTGTCTGTGTTAGGTATAGTCACAGGAACAAAATACACCGTTGGAGGCCACAAAGTCTTCGACGGATGTAGAGGCTTCCCCTAAGAAACATGTTTGCCTTGGGCCCTTGATGAAGAGGGAACAAAGGGAGAAGCATGCTGCACAACAGGGGTGGGCTAGGATTCAAGGATGTAAATGAGAGGGACTACATGTGCTACAAATTTATATGAAATTTCTTGGTCTTATATTTGTTATAAGCCTTGAATAGCAGATCTTGCTGGGGAAGCAAGGGCCTTGTCAGAGTAGGCCAAAAATGATCTACAAAAAAGCCCCCACAAGATACTAGGGGCTGATATCCAATGTCTTAGATAGTGTATACAGTACCCTTGTGCGAGAACTTGAGACATTTATGAACCATCGAGGGGACCACCCCCATAGAGACGAGCTAGGGGATGCCCGACTTCACTCAGAAGAGATCCGACTCGGGGATAGTGGTGAAAGTCGTAGAGGTTGCCTTGGGTCCCACAAGGACGGTCAAGGTGGTAGATTGAAAAGGGGGAAGGGATAGACCATTGTGCGCTCTAATGGTCGCCTGACACTCATCATATCTTGCGTGTTGCAACCCATTAACGAAGAGCATCTCCTCTGTAATGACATTTACTTTGCACACAGGATCTACCATCAGGCCTCTTACGACGTTTTTGTTGATTTGCAAGGGATGTACAAGGGAGAAGGTTTTTCACAATAGGGGTGTCTAGAGAGGTAAATGATATGTCTATGCTACACACTAACTAATTAGGGGGTGAGAAAGGAGTGATGGTTACTGTATTAACAAATGGACAATCACCCGATGGGCGGGGAGAAGATGATGCAAAGATGTAGTTTGCACAATGCGGTGGGAAAGGATTAGTGTAAATCAAAAGTTCACTATTCATCAGCATGTTAGCTTTTTGTTTCCTTTCATTGACCCGAATGACACCACTATCCATGTGGGCTTGGATGATATATCAACGACGTATACAACGTTCAGTGTCATGACCAAGGACACAAAATTGGCAAAACTTCGAATTGTTATATCAACAAGGGTATGTGTCATTATTTGGAAGAGGTTGAATCTTGGGGAGGGTCACCATGTTGTCTTTTGACAAACTTTGCAGGATACTTGCATAGGAATTGGTTAACTTGGTGAAGACCCGATTTTGTTGAGGTTTCGTAGATAAGTAATTTCTTTTTGTGGTTCAAGGAAGCGTAATCACACTGGCCACAACTTTATTTTTCTAGAACCCACCCGAGGAAGACGCACCCCCATAGGCATTTGAAGAAGACTCTAAACTGAGCAGTGTGCTGATAATTTGTTAGAGCACTGTAGAGATTGGTAAAGTTGGGGTACCGATTCAAGGAAAGCTTCTCCCTCAATGTTGGCTGCAAGTTTCCGATGAACATCCTTTGAAAGTTGCCATTAGGCAAGGCATAAGGATCTTTTGTGGATATGGATTGGTACCTTGAGATGAAGTTGGTCACCTTCTCATTTCAACATTTGTTTATAATGAACAAGGTCAGCGATAGTGACCTTGTTGCTGATATTTGCTTGGAATCGTAAGAGAAAAGCATCCATTAACTGGTCAAATGTCTTAATAGAATAATCTGGAAGAGAGTTATACCATTCTATCGTGGCTCCTTTAAGGGCTAGGATAATAGCTTGAGCAAAACATAATCTAGCTTGTGATAATCGCTGCACATAGTAAGAAAGGAATTAATGTGGAGATGAGGATCCCCATCACTGTTATACCTGTCAAACTTCAAAAACTCGGCACCTTGCAGGAGCGGAGTGTTGAGGACTTACACAGAGAGCAGCCTGCAGTGATAGTATGGTGCAAGAGAGCTCTGATTAGTCGTAGTGGAAAGGTTGGTTAGTTGTTGCTGCAATTGACCCATATTTTGCAATGAGGCAAATTACCTGTGCCACTTTGAGTAGCAGAGGACTCACTAGCATCGACCCCAGGACCGGTAATGGTACAGTACTATCACCATGACCAGTAGTAGTGCTAGCAACACCACCACCATCAGCGCTAGCTCCGGCGCTAAGGGGTAGTATGTTATACCCCAAGGTAACCTTTCCCACAGTGATGCTAGGCACAATACTGCCGGCTAGGGGTCAATGTTAGGAGTCAGCTCTACCATGTGCACAGACACCCCAAGCATAGCGACACCGATCCGTGGACTACTGACATTAAACTAAGTGTCTTGGGGGTTAGGTGGAGTGAGAGATACATGAGTACCCACAATCCAACCTAATGTCATTAACACTCTGAGGCCTTTCTTATCTGAAATTAGCATCTCTTAGGTTGTTGATGGCGGATCTAGCCTCGGAGTGGATATCTTCCTTGTTGAGACACCCTTCAAAATCTCTCAAGTTCTCCTCGAGAGACCCTTTCACCAATAAAGTAAAAGGAGAATTCATTCCAAGCATTGAAGAATCAATTATCAATCATCACTCATGAATCCATCAAAACAGATCCTTCTTTCATCCATCAATCATTCATCCCTCAAGAAATCAAGCAAACAATCAATCAGCAAGATCAAGCAAACAATCATCAAATCCACATCAATCATCACTTCACCTTGGGATCAAAAAAACAAACAATTTAGCAATCCAGCATCTCTCTATCAAATCGGCATTCATTCAAACATCATTCACCAATGTATCAAACCAGAATTCATTACATTATCACTCATTAATCATCTAATAAACAATTACTTAATCGTCACTCTCCAATACCTCAAGTCATACAATTAAAGGTATATCCCAAAAGGGGATATTACATCTAAATAGATTTTGTAAACATGGTCGTGTCATTACACTCCACCTTGCTGCCACTGTAGGGTACACCTCTTGGCATAATTGTGAAACATTTTTGGTCTATTGCCTTTTCATTCTTTCCTTATTGTATCTGTTTTTATGGTCAACCTATTATATCAAAATCATGAAGATATACTGACTTTGCAGGTATGTTCCTTATCTGTCTGCTGTTTATCATCTACTTTATATTCAGTACAAATTGGTTTGAATTTTCTCATCTTATGATGCTTCTTGTCTGAAGAAAATTGTTGAATAAAGGCCAAAGTATATAGCAGTTATGACACTGGAATTCAATTGCCTTCAAGATTATATCGTCTATTAACTCACCTACATTCTTTCTTTAGGCACAGCCATCCTATCTCTGCTTGTGTAGGGATTTCTAATATCTATTATTAGGTAGAGCCTTCTTATTTCTCTTGGATTATTTATGTTCCATTTCGTCATTGCTTGGTTAATGGTCTTTGGTATAGGGTTTGCCTTTGGAAACCTGGAACAACTGATAGAAACTACTATGTTGTTGGTGTCTTCTCATTTGCCTTGCATTTTTTATGACATTCAATTCTTGGCTCCTATGTTGAGAAGATTATTCTCACTTGTTAGGAGAATGAAAGTTGTGGATAGATTGGCTAATATTACGGTATATAGATACAATCTAGTGTATCCCCATAACCAAGATAAATCCCCTACTCTATTGCAGGCCTGTCAAAATGGACAGGGAATGTGGAATTGTCGTAAAACTCATCTCATTAACAATTCACCTGCAGTCATGAGTCCTCAGGAATGGCTTCTGGTTTTCAGGGCACTTCTTCTTCCACTTTTCAGCTCTATTATATTGATCTTTTCCTGCTGTTTCTGTTCTTGGTTGAATGATATCTCTGTGGGCTATATTTAATTTATCTGCAGCTGCCGTGGTGGACGTGGGCATTGCTGAAGATTGAGGTTGTAAGAGGCCTTTCTACACTGTTGTTGCCAAGGAGGTCCTGGTTAAGGAGTGATGAATGGATTTGTGTAGGCAGAGGACTAATGATGGGAGGAACCTAAAACTATGAATAGTGTGATGTAGCATTTTTGACATGTGGATCAAATTCCTCTAGAGCATTTGTTCTCTACTTCTTGTAGATACAGATTTGATGTGGTCTTGTCTGGTCATCTTGCCATATCTGATCTTATACTGTGGTACAGGAAAGTGTGCCATCCAACATGGAGCAGACACTACTACAGCTGTAATTTGATCTCTCATGTTGGACAAGTTGGATATCTAGTGATTGGTGTTGGTCATTTATGGATTCCACTGTGTAATACTTGTTTTGCACCAATGTTTCAGATCACACTATGTGATCCATCATCAGGATAATAGAGAGCTGTAGGAGAAAAATGGTTGTTTGCACTTTGCAGACGAAGACAAGATAAAAAGAGAGCGGACAGGGAGAGAGCTAGCACTGGATTCAAGGTTTAGATTTAAAAACTAAGACAAAACACAAAATAATTTATAAATACGGATAACAAATTAAATAAGACAATTAAAAATAATAAAATATTATAAATGCATAAGCATAATATGACTTATATTTATGTCGAATAATATGCTTAAGGGTAAGACACATCAATGATAATACCATGTAAATAACAATTATAAAAATGCATGCTCATATATCTTTACATATGAATAACTTAATAGAAATGTGAAATTAACAAAACCAAAACATAGTTACAGGTCTTATACATAAATATGCTGCCTAATTTTATAGTTAATTCTTTTGCTTTTAATGATAATACCATGTAAATAACAATAATAAAAATGCATGCTCATATATCTGTACATATGAATAACTTTATAGAAATGTAAAATTAACAAAACTAAAACATATTTATAGGTCTTATACATAAATATGCTCCCTAATTTTATAGTTAATTCTTTTGCTTTTGTTAATTTCACATTTCTATAAAGTTATGCATATGTACAGATACATAAGATGAGTATGCATTGTCAGAATTGTTATTTACATGGTATTATCATTGATATATTTTACCCTGGAGCATATTAATAGACATTAAATATAAGTCATATTATGCATATGCATTCATAATATTTTTAATTGTCTTAGTTTATTTGTTATTTATATTTATATCTTATTTTTGTCCTAGTTTTTAAGTCTGAACTTTGAACCCCTTGCTACCTCCTCCCCTGCTTTCCCCTCTTTTTATTTTGTCTTGGTTTGCAAACAACCACTGTTCTTCTACAGCTCTTTATTATCCTGAGGATCATGCAGTGTGATCTGAAACATTGATGCAAAGCAAATACTACAGTGGAATCCATAAATAACTTGCACTAATCCTTATGGACTGTGGAAATCTGATGTCTTTTATTAATTAAGTTGGAAAGCTATCTAGGACTCATAGGCAGCTGGCCCTATACGACAAGAAATGTCCTTTGGAAAGACTTGCTCGTTTGGTGAATTCAAGGAATGCCAAGGCTATATCCAGCTTGTGGGAATGGTGATGATTCTCTACAGCAAAGTTTAATGAAAGTCCATCTTCATGAACATGGCCAATGTGGAGTTGCAAATTTGGGAAGACTTACTGTGGACGAGGCAGCTGTGACCCAGTGTTTCATAGTTCTTGTAAAGGTCACAGAATGAATATAGTTTTCTCATCCCCAGGTAGATAGGCATGATTGAGGCAGCTTATTTAAATTTCTCGAACGAACTGCCTTAATCCTTTTATACTAGTAGTTCTGATGGATAGTTGCTGTTTTGTGTCTTCACAAGTTGCATATACTGCATGACAATGTACACAAATGAAAGGCTGTGCAGTAATATGGACCCATAGTTTCTCAATTTTGGTCAAATTTTGGAGTTTTGTTTGGCTGAGGTATCCCTATTGCTGTTTTCCAATATCTGTGAAGGCATATATAAAAAAGTACATTGCCAAAATTGCTTCAATACTCGAGTGTCTCACATTTTTTGGCGTCACCATGTATATAATATATCTCTAAGCTGATTGATTGGTTGATAATCTAGGTCACAGTTGTTAACTACAACTATTATGTACAGATAAAAGGGTCGCATACTTTTTCTTCTAAACATGATTGAATGCTAATTGGCTAAAAATGGGTCTGAAGTCAATAGAGTAGCTGAAGTTCTTGTTTTAAAACAAAAATATCTGTGGGGAATCTTCTTATGCTTTTTATTTGTTTTTGTGTTCTTAGGGCATTGCTAATGCCTTCCCCCTCAAATGCTTGTCTTTTAGAATCAGGTAATTATGGGAGAGCAACCCAGTCCAAGTAAATATAACAGAGGGTGTCATTGCAAGAAAACTGGATGTTTGAAGAAGTATTGTGAATGTTTCCAACAAAACAATTTCTGCTCAGAAATTTGCAAATGCATGGATTGCAAGAATAATGAAAGTTGTGAAAAACAAAGGGCTCACTATCTCGGAGATAGTGCTGCAAGCTTAAGTTGTACTCAACTGCCCTTCACTACTCCTGCTCGAACAAAAAGATCTATAGGGTCTTCACTTCATTCTCCTAGCAAAAAGAGGAAAGCTCAGGAATTTCATTGTGGACAAGCAGCAGAGCATTCTTCTTATGAAGCTGCTGAAGCTGTACAGGTAAAAAATTAAAAATATCTGATTTACCCCTTTTTTTAGCATTTTGATGGGATATTTGTATGCAGGAGCATTGTGATAGAGGTTTTCTGGATGCCAGTTTTATCTCATTGCTGCACTAGTCACATGACGTGTGACACTGTTATTCACTCGCTCAATAGTTATTTTTTGTGCAATTTAACAGGCCAGCACTGTAAAAAAAATCTCTTATTCAGGAAAAACATCAAATTCTTCTCATTCAAACCATAACGATGCTGAAGCTTTTGGGACTCCGTCATCTAAAATCATTTACAGGTGCATGTCATGGCTATTTTATTTGGTTGACCAAACATATTTTAGAACCATGTTTCATTAGTTTAGAATGCTAACAGAATTTAAGGTCATGTTGTGAAGGTCTCTTTTGGCTGATGTGGTTCAGCCAGAGACTGTCAAAGGTCTCTGTAAACTTCTGGTCATAGCTTCCAGAGAAGCTGCTAATGCTTGTGGAGGTAATCTCGTGCCTCATCACTTCTAAAGAGTAGTCTTAAGTGTTGTTGGTTTCTTCAAAATCCAGAGTGTTGTCTGAACCTATTATTTTTTAAACTTAATTTTACCTTGGCTTGAAGTTTGAACACACCATCCAAAATTTAATATATGCTGCCTGAGATTGTAATTCTTTTTTTACTTTATTTTACTATGGTTTAAACACAACGTATGTTGTTCTATGGAAGTTGCATAGGTTGATTTTGTTTTTTAATACTTTGGTGGTAAATATGGAGTTCTTGCTGTCATAAAGGGTTTGATGTTTGAATGAACAGCTCAAACAAGTATGGAAAGTGGGACTTCGGATAAGCAAGGAGGATGCAATCTGACAAACAAAAAAGAGTCTTCTGCATCATCGAGTAAAAATGAGAACCCCAAAGAACAAAATGGAGATGATAGATTCGAGGGTGATCAAGGAGACAAGGTAGATCCTGGAACATCATCCTGTGATGGGGTTGAGAATGCAAAAATTGATAGTGAAAACTGTCGTAAACAAAGGGCCATGTCCCCTGGCACTTTGGCTTTGATGTGTGATGAGCAAGATGCTTTCTTTACGGCTCCATCTTCACCATTAAATGGTTGTAGGAGGACTTATAGTCATCATCCGACCCAATGTTTTGCTGAACAAGAAAGAGTGATATTGTCAGAGTTTCGTGACTGTCTCAAGACAATTATTAATGTGGGAAAAGCGAGAGGTTTGTATCTTCGGATGTTTTCATTGGATTGATTTCTGGTCTTACAAAGTTCATATGTTTTTTCTGGAAGGAACTTATGTCAGTGGCATTGCCTTATCTAAACAGCTATGCAGTATTCAAAAGAGGCAGCTATGTCAATGAAAACAACCCAGCAGACTGAGTCTGTTTCTCATCTTGGCAAACCGTCACCTGCGGCTGAACTTGGTAGCATTCCTTCATCAGTTTCTTTTTCATTTGGTTTAGGGTCAACAACCGAGGTAGAAGTCAGTTCATGTAATCCCTTACAAAATGGAGATAAGTCTGAGGCTGTCAATAGATAATGACAGCAAGCCTAATTGTAATTGACGGAGATTATATTGCGCTGACTTATATATGATATGATTTTTGCTTTAGTTTTATTGGAATATGGCATCTAACAATGCAGTCGGAAGGTAATGAAATTTTGGGTATAACACACAGCGGAAATTTTTTCAAGTGTCCTTATTGTATATGATGTAGAATTCTTTTGAATATAAAAAGAGGATGATTAGAGGTGCTCTCAATTGCTAAGAAAAAAAGAGAACTGCGACAAAAACGAAAATTTTATTTTGCAAATTTAATAACAATTAATGCTCGAGGGCTAAAACCTGCCCAAAGTTCCACAAAATTAATGCTATTTTTTTGAAAAATTAAATAGGATCACTTTTAGGAATGCCCAGGCATCCCGAGGGACAGTCCTCTTCTCAAAATAAAGTGATATTCGGTTTCCACTTTCCCAAGCCTCCTTTGGCCTCTTCCAACGCCCGGTCTCGCAACGGAGTTGATGAGAGTTGGTTCTTAACTGAGCAATAAAAATTTTAGCTCTCCAAGCAATGTTGGCACCTATGTACGCTTTTTGGAGTTGATCATATGCGGGGTTGAACTCATTGATATAATATATTTTCTTCCTTCCACAATCCCATTTTCCCAATTTCTCTTGTAAATTCCTCCAGTGAAGACCTTTATTTCTTTGTTATTTGTGGGGCACATATTGAATTGGATATTCTATTTACTCATCCACTAGATGTTTTGTTGCATCCACGTCTTTTTTCGTTTGCACAATGTATCATTAAAGACAATGTTAGGCCATCCATCTCCTTCCATTTTTTCGATTATTTTTAGATAGCTTATGAGGCAAACCATAGCAAGTGCCTCGATATGGGCAGCCCCCATTTCACTTAGCATGATATCATATGGCACGATGCTTTTGATTTTAAATTTGCTTGTGATCAAACGCTTTTGGATTCCCTCGATTTGCTTCCATTGTGCCATTGAAGTGTTGCTGGCCCATAATTCACACCCATAAAGAACAACTGGCAGCACAAGAACATTTCATAAACATTTTAATGATACAACACTGTAGTCATAAAATGGTGTCTTGGTGCCTTATCTTCCTTGAGTCATTCTTGTCTAATAACCTTCCTGATGCTTTCGTGCTTTTATGCACTGTTATCATCTTCTTTGTAATTTGTTTTGTTCATAATAAACTTATAACTAGTTTGAGGGTGGTGTCTTCCAAGCTATCCTCCAGTCTTGAATTGGTGTTGTTAAATCAAATGGCTAAAACCTCAACAACGGTAAATGTGATGGAGCTTGGCGGTGGTCTTCTAAGTTGTGCTTAAAGGATTTGTTGGAGATAGGTATCTGTCTCATGGTCCACGACTTGGGAGCCATGGCAGCTCAATGTGCTCTATTGCTGGTTAGTAGCTGAGCAGTTCTTTTGTTGTATTGGTTTTTGTGATGCTGCTTGGTAGCTTTTGGATGTTGGCTTTAGCTATATATATATATTTTTATATTATCCTCAGGGAGAGGGTCTTTATAGAACACGTCACTTTCCTATAAAAATAACTGCATCAGGCAGTAAAAAAAACAAAAACAAAGTGCTCCTTGTGTTTCCTTAATTTAGATATCGTGAAATAACTATTGCACTACCCACGTGGAAGACATTACAACCATAGATTCCTTGAATGACTTGATAGAAGTCTTAAAAGAACTTGTATTCTCATCATCATCAAGATTGTGACCACACTATTTAATAATATTAATATATCCTACACTTGACTTCATCAGCGAACTTTGAAAAATTGAGATAAAATCTCATTTCGAAGTATAGGTTAGGCCAAGGCTCTACATGTAGGTCAACATGAACCTTTATTAAATTTTCTCTTTAGGAAAGCCAACATATAGGGGAAAGGACCCAGTACTCGGACACCCTAACTTCGCGCACTTGTAGATCATGAACGGTATGTCAGATTTCAACAATTTTATTTTGGTTCTCTGTATGCAAGTTAGCTGCTTAAAGCTAAGCTTTCAGCTTCTGGGTATTCACATATCTCTCTGTAGAGACTGTTGAACACAGAGTGGTAAAAAAGTGGCCATTTCAAAGTGCCGCTTGATACCCATTATGTTCTTGCACCAATAATCATTCACTAAAAAATGTCAGTACTTGTGGCCAAATGTCCCAGTACTCGTTACGAAATGTCCCAATAGTGGTGCACAAATGAGCCAATTACCAACCAAAAAAGCTTAAAAATAATCGGCTATTAGTACATACGTGATTGGCTATTGGTACATGTGTTGTCATTTTTGAGGCTTCTGCTACAAATCTAGTTGATGCTCTCGCTGCAAATCTGGCCTCTACAGTCTCTATGGATCCTACTCTTGTTGTTACTGGTGCCCCCCCTCCCCCTCAAGTCATGTGGAGGCTTCCTTGTTTGTTGCTCTTGCTATGCTCCAATCTTCGGCTGACGATGTACAACTTTCTCAACACTCTACCCCTTGAGCTGGTAGTCTTTCAATTGGAGTTTCACCACTTTCTCCCCTTTGTGGTGGGGATCCTAGTGATAGTATCACTTGGATAGTTGTCCAACGACATAGAAAAAATAGTTCTTTAACCTCTCATTTTCCTTCCCATGTGGGTGAGTTGTCTACCCACTCTTGAAGTGGGCTACTAGCCTTCGTGCTAGTGGTCCATTTATGGACTTTCCTTGTAATAGCTAGCACCTTTACTATTAGTGTGTTGTTGATCTCTATTGACGCCTATGGGTTGTGGTTGTGTAAGGGTCAACACCCTTGTTTTATTGCTGATTTTAATAAAAAAATACTGCATCGTTGATAAATTTGGCAGAACTACCACCAAATGTGGAGATGTGATCAATGTAAAATTTTGCTAGCTAGTTTAGATCTCTACTAAATCTGTTTTTTTTTTTTTTTTTGTTTTGTTTTTTAGCAAAGATGCTAAATTTGGAACTTTTGTTACAAAACTACCAAATTTGGTGGGCTGCACAAACACCATATTTTAGAGCTTTTGAAGTTGACTACCTTTTTATTAAATGTGGTATTCAGCTTTAAAAGAGGGTTGTGGCCTTAATGAAAAAGGCTTGCGCTTTATAAGCATGACTCGACAAGCCCTGTGTAGGGTATTGTTAGGTACCCTCTATTTTTTTTTTCATTTTAAAAAGCAAAATCTTTACAATAAAAGAACTACAAAGTATTTCTCTAATTTTTCTTCAATAATAAATTTTGCAAGAATAAATACTGCTTTTTGAAAGCATACCGTCAAGTAGGTTACGCTGTATAACTTGTCTTGCTAAAAAAATTTGCCCTAAAATCAACTCTCCAAAATTGATAAATATACAGTCAAAATTTGTCTCTCAGGCATTCTAAATGCGATGAAAAAGTCTATTTTGGCTAGAAACACTTTGAAATGGTAGGTACCTCCCGAAGTTGGTAACCACCTTCAAACTTCAAACCCTTGTAGATTTGGCCTACAATGTCCAATCGAGACAAAACATAACACGTATTTGACTCTTACAGACACTCTGAATGACATGGTGACCTCAAATTTGATGCAAAAATCTCTCAAAACACACTTGCAATACAAAGTCAAAAGAGGAACCCCCCATAATATGGTATTTCTATCCCACCTTGCTTATTCTCAAGCTCACATTAAAATGCAAGAAAAGAGCATACTCAATGCTTCAAGAAAATACAAGATTTGCACTCAAGATTTCTTTAAAAGACTAACCAAAGGCACCGCCTTGCTCTAATATCGTTTAAGGTTTGATTGTGGAGATAGCCACTCAAGATCTAGAGGCCTGATGGAAAGCACAATGAAATAAGATCAAATTGACAAGAATAAGTTGTAGATCTCCACACAAGATCTAGAGGCCTGATGGAAAGCACAATGAAATAAGAAGATCAAATTGACAAGAATAAGTTGTATTCCTAACAAGAATGCAAATATAATGGATGTACAATGTATGAGAGACCCCTTGTTATTTAGGCCAAGGAGATACATAGGATAGCATATGATTATGAGAAGTGTCTTAATCTTATGATATAAGACATATAGTGATAACTATCCACTTATGATGGAGTAGTGATAACTATTCACTTAAAGTGGGAAGATTCCTATGTGGTCCATACGTAAACTTAAGTTACATGTGTGATTGGGACCTAGGTGAATAATGGATGTACAATGTATGAGAGACCCCTTGTTATTTAGCCCAAGGAGATACATAGGATAACATATGATTATGAGAAGTGTTTTAATCTTATGATATAAGACATATAGTGATAACTATCCACTTATGATGGAGTAGTGATAACTATTCACTTAAAGTGGGAAGATTCCTATGTGGTCCATACATAAACTTAAGTTACATGTGTGATCGAGACCTAGGTGATGAACTTACTCATTACAACACCTTATCCACACCAACATAAATTCTTCCTAGATCTAATTGATTCTATTTTAGGGCATTCATGGAAAGTTGGTGCTTGTAGGAGTGGTGATAATCTTATAGACAAGTGCTTCAACCAACTTAAGAAGTTAATGAAAATAAGTATGGTTAAGGATTATATTAATCAATTCCAAAAATATATTTAAGAGTGGAAAATATTTTTGACAATATAAATAAGGAATCAAGGATCTCAGTCCTAATACAACAACAAATCATTCATATAGAAAGATAAGAAAAATTAGAAACAACATATTGACTAAACAATAACAACCTATATTGTAATAGGAATATAGTACAAAGATTGTAAAAAGACAAGAGAATGAAAAAATAACTAATTAAACCTCGTGAAAAGAAATTAGATCCTTCCAATCCTTGCATAATATTTAATTTCTCATCCTAGGGTACATTTTAACCACCCTTCGCTTGCATGTCAACTTGCTTTTATTTTTTCTTGGTTTTATTGCTATGCTTCCTTGCATTTGTTCGCTCTTCTTTTTACGTGCAAGATTACTACACTAGAACCAAGGTGCTTCATCATGTCACCATTTTGACCATTTCCATAGCTTCTTCAATTTTACTCATCGTATTTTGAACAATATCCAATCTATCTTGAAGCTCAACCTATTTTACATTAGACAACTATGAACCTTAGTTGCACTAAAATCCTCATTTGTCGTCATAAAATTTAATAAGTGAATCAATCATACAAAGCATTAATAAAGTCTTCAAAGGTGGTTTTTCTTCAATTTCCTTGGTAGAAGAGTCATCCTCGATTATTTTACATTATAAGAGGGGACAAAAAAAAATATAATGATTTCCTCCACATCCTTTGGGGGTTTTGTCAGTATCTTCATCCAACTGATGACCCTTCCCTAATTCACTCAAGTTGCCAGTTAACCTTACGAACTTCCTCTTATTATTGGTATCATTACAATTGATAATGTTTTTCTAGTCTGGTTTACCTTCCCCAACCCTCGATAGCCTTACATTGATTATTCATTTTAGGGTTATCAGCCTCCTTCACTTGAAAAAAAGGTGGCATCTATAGCTAGTTTGGTGGTATTCTTTTATTTCTAATACACTTTTATTTCATTTCATCAATTCTAGAAGGGGACCCTTTAGTATGCACATTTTAATCCCCTTTTAACGAAAGACCATGATATTCTTAGTGGTTAAGCAATGCTTCTTCCATATGATATCATTATCCTTGGATGTTTCCTAAGAGTGTTTTAGGTAGGGGTGGCATTATTAGTAGAAATAGGAGTTTTGGTTTAGATAGAGTTACAATAATCTCCTCATATCATCAAGGGCTTGAGAAACTTTCTTCTTTATCTTGTTTTCCCCCTTAGCATTTATAGTAGAAGGATTCGTAGTAATGGTCATGGTGACATTTACGATGGAAATAAAGATGGGGCTAGGCTTAGATTGCATTGATAAAAAAATGAACCAAACCTTGATGCAAATAAGGTGAGGTGTCATTTTTAATAAATTATATGAGGATAATATATAAAAGGGAAGTTAATAATGATTTGACACCTTAGGTGATAAATAAGAGGGAAATGATAACTATATGTAGTAGAAAACCTATGGTCTAGAGTGGAGTATTTGATAAGACAGTAACTTACATCATTCGATAGAAATAGCATAGCAACCCTTTTGTAACCATTTTGGTGCTTGATCAAAAGCTCACCCTCTTTGAGAAAGGAGTCAATGAAATCCATTTCCTTGCTACTATGTAGCATTGTCAACTTTTGACCTGAAAACTCACCTTTGTGGGTTGACTTATCATGGCTTCTACGGTCACAAGTCTTATTCTTCCCACAACCGCTTATCTCTTGTTCCAAGAATTGAAAAGTGAGTTTATGAGAACGTCATTGTGTCCCTACATATCCTAGAAGTATGGTGTTATACCTCCTTGAATAAAGATACCCAATATATATTTGTTTCTCTATCATTTCACTCAAGAAGAAAGCTCAACACATAACATTTTTCCCTCCCATGAATATCACACCTATATAACACTACACAAGATGAATACATAAAAAGGTTTGTGTGAAAATAATATTGAAGGTGACAATGGAAATAATCAATGAATTTCATCTCCAAATTGAAGGAGATGATTCTAGATGAAGGTTTGATAAAACATCTCATACAATTTAGGGAGGCGAGGACAACTACAACTCTTGATAAAATGAACTCCTTTATAAGTGGCATGAAGACTACACTCTAAACTATTATTAATCCACATATAATTTCTTTTAATTCTTCATTCTAAACTATAATCCAAGCTCATTTTTAAATAACAATGTCGATGCATCACAATGTTTAATAATTGCATATGAAAGGTGCTAAACCTCACCTTATCCATGTGTGAAGGATTACTATTCATGGAAAGCCACATCATCTTTTGTTAAAAGGTTAGTAATTGTTTTAGACAAATTAGTGATAGCTATCCAACAAGTCTAATATTTTTATGCTAAGTTCTAGATTAGCTAGGATATCAACAACAATGTTGCTTTCTTGATAAACATGCTCAACATTATAGCATTTAAACTATTTCAATAAGAACCTAGCCTCCCAAATATAATCACTAATATTCTATTTCAACGCTCATTCATTTTTTGTAAGGTTTACAATAATTTTAGAGTCCTCATCTATTACTATTCTTTTCCATTGGACAAGACTCTTTTAAACCCCCCCCATTGAACTGTTAGCCTCTACTTAATTAATAGTTTTAATTCTAATACAAGAAGCATAAATTTCCAACATTATATCTTTCCTAGCCCTGATGATTCCTCCTACCCCAACCAAACTAGGATTTCCTTTTAGAAAACCCATCAAAATGGAGTTTCACCCATCTAACTTCAAGACACTTCCACTTTGTATGTTTCCTAATCAAAGCTTTCTTAAGATAAACATTGAACAATAATTTGTTATGCCCTACTAACTTATTCTAACTTCCTAAATTGAAGGGTGTTTTGCATTAGCTACATTCATATTATCATGGATTGAAAGCAAATAGGGTGGAAGGCATTCATCACATTTCTTCTAGTATTTCCATGCTAATTTCCAAAGACCCTCTATGATAGGATGCTTGAATAGACTTATAGTTCTTACTATCCACGCGTACTAAGATCCTCAAGCATAAGCTACCAGAACTCTAATTTAGTTAATATTGACTCGCATACCTCCCTAGATAAATTGAATAAAAAAACAAATGATTAACAATTTCTTCTTGAGATAGACATAAAGAGCACCAATTAGAAAACTAGAATCCTCTTTTTAGTAGATTGTCTTAAGTGAGAATCCTATCTTAATTAGTTGCTCATTAAAAGAAGAAATTTTTTGGTATCAATCTATAATTCTAAGAGAATCATTACACAAGAGTAAATTTAAGAACTCAATAGATTCATGATTTTGAATACATTTAGGTTTCATAATTAAAGTACAATATTTATCTTTAGTTAAATTCCACCTATGGGTAATGTATACTAGTTGTAAAACCTATTACTTAAATATTTTGTTAAATGAAGACATGTGAAGTCTTGACACTTAAAAATGAATGGTTCCTTTAAAATCTTGATTTCACATTGAGCTCTCCAAAGATGTGTTCCACTAGGTGCTGACTTAGATTCAACAATCAATGATGTAATGTTTGAACTTTGTTAGACGTAACAATATTTGAACATTGCAAGATCTTCGTACATGGCCTTACTTCCCTATATACAAATTACTTTTTGGAAATGATATCTTGATGTTAAGACACAATTTCAAGGAGAAAATAGAGAGAGGTTATATAGTTATAATGATAATTTTGCATGCATAATTTATGACCACTCCACTTTACATGTCATGACATTTATTTCCCATGTCTAGCCTCGTCTTCTTATGAAATTTTGTTTTGTGTCAATAAGAACTTCATCCTCATTTAATAGGGAGAATTTTCGAGGAATGTTTGTGTTATGTTGGCACTACAAACTTATTATTTTCTCATGTACTTCCAAATTTTAGTGTCCTTATTTGTTTTCACTTTGATCTATTGATTCATAGATCTATATTTCTTCATTTTTCTTAGAGTTTTAGGTGACTCTACAACACCCCCAAGATAAAATGAAAGACCAAAATAGCTTCCACAAGAGAATGACAAGACAATTACAACAAGATGCAAGAATGATAGTATTGCTAATAAACATGATTAAAATGTACATAATGAGCCTTCTTATATAGGCAAGGTCATAAGAGACTATGATAAGGAGAGGATAAGTTATCACCCATACAAGGTGGAATCACATGTCCACCAAAGGTGGATCATCCTCCATTATGCAATGAAATATGTGCAATATGTGGAGGATGATAATGTGATAAGAGCACTAAAGGTGGATCTCACACATAAAGTGGAATGTGATAACAACTATCACCACCTAAAGTGGAATTTCTCCTACACCATGTGCAAATAATGGTGCAAACTCCTAGGTGCCTCAATCACATACTACTAGGTGATGCATTATCCTAAGTAAGCTTAAGTAAAGTGTAATTACAATTAACTAATTACACCGACAAATTTAATTTATCCCTAATTCCATTTGTTCATTTTGATATCCTTTTACTTATATTGTGAATGTTTAAGTTACATTTTTGTTGATTATTGTTGCACAATTATTATGATTGAAACATAGTCATAACATCCACTAGTGAATCAATTGGTTTCTTACACTAGTTATTTTCTCTTTTCCTCTATTATTTTTCAATTCTCTCTCCGTCTATTACTTTTTCTATACAAAGAGCCAAATAATCAATCTTAGAGGTTCTCTTGTAAATTGTTGGTGATATGAGATGTAGGCCCCAAATCCATAAGGTCTGATAATATCCCGAATGTGAGAGTTGTTAAACCTAGAAAGATCACCATAAACCTATATTAAGGTTGGGAAGTTGAAGACAAATGGTTGAGGTGGGTAAGACCTCCTCCCTTGTAGATCTGCAAGATTAAGGGGGGATTCCCTAAGGTGTTAGATTGATGATTGAAAGATTAAATAGTTCCCTCCAATAGTTTATACATGCTCCATGGTGTATCCCACTAGTGTCACAATATACCTATGTGCTAGTTTGGATTGGTATGGCTAAGCACTCTACTAAAATACAACTTACCATATACATGTATGGGAATGTGTTTTATGATAACTCCTTGGATGTTATACACATCCAAACATGACGATATGAATACACAGATTAAAGAAATCAAAAGATGGTCGAATTCACTAATTCTAGGTGTGTTGAAGAAGTTGAGAGAAAATTAGTAACAAATCAGTGCTTTCATCCCATTGGGAAATAAAGTCTTCAAGTCTAATAAAATATGTAATAAGTGAAGCTACGATGATGCATTAATAAACATACCACAAAAGACTAGGCTCTTTAGAATGCGCAAGCACACTATACTCTGCATATATATTAAAGAACACCATGTATCGTTGCAAATTATTAAATAAGTCTACTAAGTAATCTATAGACATACACTTAGACCTCTTTCAATATTTTAAAAGATATATTACAAATGATTTTCAAGATATTTACAAATATCTTGCTAGCTAACTAACTAGATAGACATCAAAAAACATTCATCGTGCATTAGAAGACACTCAATAGATGAATATGTCATTAATCATTCCATCTACAATAGTTACATTTAGTATTAAACATTTGGGATAAACCAAATTGTTACCATACAAAAATGTCGATACCCAAAGTCAGAAGTGTGAAATCTTTGGTTCTACAACATTTATCTATTATGCTCTCTTCAGACCTCGAAAAAAGTTATCCTCTCTTTGAAGTGCAAGTTATTTTCCAATATACCCCAATAAGTCGGCCTACAAGTTATCAGATGATTGTTTCACACACAAGCCTTAGTTGTACACTTCCTCTAATATATAATTGACACATGTCACCAAAATATTTGATTTAACCATCAAGAGCTATGAAGGAAATGTTTCTCTAACATGCCATATCCATGCATAGGTGTAATTGCAAGAAGTGGGAAAAAAGTCGCTAAAAAAATATATTGAAGATCATACGAGGGAAGGTTTTGTATTAGAGAAATGACCTCAAATCATAAATATGGTATGTGCACTATAATTTTGCTACTATATCCATGCTAATCAACATTTACAATTTATTTTAAAATTCTACATTTTTGCTACTATATCCATGCTAATCAATATTTAAAATTCTACATTTTTTTCTACTATATACATGCTAAATAATATTTAAAATTTATTTTGAAGTTCTATAGATTTCTATCAGGTGCAATGCACATTAGGAATTCATTGCACCCAGGAAGGAACTAGAAATAAATCGCGCCAATTGGCATGTTCACAAGCATCCTACAACCTATCAACACTTTTGACATTTCATTTTAGAGAGTGATGCCTTCAAAGACAGTAGGGACAGTTTTATAAATATCTTGATAGCTAATTCTTGGGTTGATTAATTCAATGAGGGGACAATTTAGCAGTTGGAGGCACTCGTTATCAAGTTACATAAGAAAAGGGTTGAAATGCAGAAAATCGGTTTGTGAGGCAGTTTGTCCCATAAACTATCTTTAGCCTCCTAAACATTAAGATAATTTCTTATTTCTTTCACTTTCCTACATTTTTCCCTTTTAAATTAATGTCAAGACTTAGGCAGGAAGCGAGAAAAAATTGGAGGCCTTCACTTGCTTTACCACTTGTATTATCCTTGTATCCCCTCCATTAGAGGTTAGGAAAAAAATAAGAGCTTTGAGCATGATTAGAAACAAATCGAGGGTTTCAAGGGCTGTCAAAACACCTAGAACCTCTCACACATTCAATTTAGCCTTGTAGCTATTTTGTTTCCCTTTCTCAGTGGCTGACAATTCATTAAGAACCAGGAACCACCAAAAGAAACAAGGGTAGAATGACTTAGCGGGAAAATGAGGGGTGGTCAGATTTGCAGGGATACAAGGAGACCACGAGGGTTCACTTAGTGAACCTAGGTTATAGCACATGCGTTCATGTTATACTAAAGAATCCCCCTATTTTGAAAAATTATTGCCATATACTCCTTTCTTGTCACCCCCTCCCAATACATAGCCCGAATTAAAACACCCCTATTTTTGGCCAGATATTATATGTATCAATTTTTTCTTTAGCATTTTTCATACCTCTTTATGTTTCTATCTATATTCAAATAATTGTTATCCATTCAAAGCATTTTAACCCATTTGGAGCCTTTTAACTCTTGAGAAAACTTTAAATTTGAAGTATCTTGAGTTTTCATTCCCTCTGTCACCCCTCATAGGTCATCACTAAGCTTTTGTATTTGATCAGGTAGGGGGAGACCTTTACAAAGGTTGAAGCTATAAAAGTTTCCCTGCAAATTTCAACCCACAAGTGTCATCATAACATTTGAAAAGATGGAGATGTAAGGGTATATGACCCCAAGGGCTACATAAATTCTTTTATTAAAAGCATTGAGCATCAGATGAACATAAATGAGGAATTTGTTCGAAATTGAAAGAATTTTGATGAGGTGATGCAAAGGGGAAATAAATTGAACATCCTTAGGAAAATTGAAAAGGATAGGAAGAAAAAAGGACAACTCCATTATCCCATTGAGGAGATCCATGAAATTAACAAGATGGGACTGTGTTTCAAATAGTTTGAAAAATTATATGGAAAAGCCATAAGTGATGTACCATCAGAGGCTAAGCATCCTCCTAAAAAGCATTAAAATTGATTATTCATGACTCATCAAATTCAAAAGTTACAACTAGTTCCCCTCCAATTAAGAAGTAGAAAAGGGATGAGGCGGTACCTATTATAGCCTATGATGAGTATGCAGGAGAAGGGGATATAGAAGAGGCTACCAGTGCATTTAAGGCACTTGGAAATGATGAAGAACTAAATTAGACTGAATCTCCCCTGGTATTCCAAGAGGAAGTTCATGCTTACAAAGCTTTACTCGAGGATGATGAACAATCAAATGAATTTGATGAAACAGAGGCTATATCAGCGAGGTTCCTAGAGGATGAAAAGTTCATTGAATCTCAAGAATTTAAGGACTTTTGGATTCAAATAAAAATGAGGGATTTAGAGGAAAATAAACAACTAAATTAAATGAGGGTTAATAAGTCCCAACATGAGGAAATTATCAACCAAACCCTCATGGACATGAAATTAGATCAAGTCAACATTACTCCTGATTTAGCTAAGCAAATGAATTTGAAAAGTAACATGTTGATTGTTCGAGGTTTATCTTTGAAGCATTTATTTTTACTTGATCAAGTTAGAAAGAAAGATGACCCCAAATTTATGGCAAAATTTGATACAGATGAGAAAATAAGTGGGTCAAGATACAATCCAAAAACTGAGGTTCTCGCTACATGGGTTAGCTTTAAAGGCACCCACAAACCAAACTTTTTGACATTGTCAATGGAAATGATGAAATGTTCGTAGTTCAAACTATAGAAGATATTTCCCCATTGGTATCAACAACAGAGCTGATGCATAGAGCCATGTTCAACAAAGATCAAGTAAAACACATGCAAGAATAAATTGAATAGGCTCACATGAGGGAAACAAAGCTAAACAAAGTTGTAAATGAGTTGTATATAAAAAAGTCCAATCTTCAAAAGGAATTAAGGGAATTAAAAGGTGATCACAAAGAGCTCTTGTAATGCACAAAGATGTTCCTTCCAAACCTATTGATATTGCTACAGATGATAAGGACTGGAGAGAAGAAAAAGAGAAATATGAAAAAGAAATCAAGGATTTGAAAGATGCCAATCAGGCACTCACATAGGATATTCCAAACCATGTGTTTAATACTCTTGAACAAGTGCTAACCCATAGGGTTGAATTGGTGATGAGTAAATGTGAAGAGGTTTATAACGATTATCACATATTATTGGATATGCCACAAATGTTCCACAAACACAGACCAAGATTAGAGGATATTGATAAAAGATCGAAACCCTCACATTATGACCTTACAAGACTATGTGAAGTTACTCAACGGGATCCATATGCACCCACAAAGATAAAGGAAATAAAAGAAATGATTAGTGCTATCTTCGAGGAACTTAAGTACATAGATGTGGAGGAAAAAGGATAAATGAGAAAATATTTTCTTTCCATACAATAAAACACTGGTCAATCCCTAAATTTGTTGACAAGGAAGGTTGCATTAAAGGCCTTGAAGAGTGGAAAATTGAGTATAAGGAAATGGTTCCTAGAATCATTTCACATCTAAAGGAAGACAGAGATTTGAAACTATGAAATTTCAACATGTTCTTGGATAGAGCAATTGTTCTTGAAAACAAGTTTTCAAAATTTGTGCTAGAAGTTCGTGCCATAACCAACAAGAAATGGAAAGATCATGTACTTATCATACCAGATATACTTTGATATGATTGGTCTATGCATGTGCAGAATGGGTGGAGGAGTACCTCCAACCTATTGAAAGAAAGTCTCAAGAGGAAGAACAAACAAGCAATGACAGGGAGCAAGTTGGTGACAATGTGCTTGAAGAGTGATCAAATGGTTACATGTTCCCTTATTTTAGTATGATTATTATCGAAGATTTGTCTATTGTTCTCTTGTTCCATTGTGTTTCTCATGTTTTTAGTTAAGAAATTATTATGATGGTAATTATAGTTATGAAGGGGTGCAATGTAAACGGTTTGAAGCTTGTCGCTTCTCTTCATTTTGTATAAGGGAGAAATCAATACCGTAGTAAATTGGCATTAGGAGATATCGATCAGAATATTCGAGATACAAAGATCAAATATATGTACTTATTTATGCGAAGATAATATAGAGATTCAATTTCTTTCTCTGCTATTGTGGTGTTGATAAATTTCTTTCGAATCAGTTCTTTGTGATTTTCAATTTAAGGAATTGAAAGCTATTTTAATTTTTTGAGCAAAGGATTATTTATTATCATATTAATTTGAACAATCAAGAATTATTTGAGAAGTGGTTTCCTTGTGGTTCTTGTCTGATTGGCCTACTCAAGGAGAAGTTAAAATCAACCAAACTAATTTGTTTGCTATATATCTAAGCACCTTGCATTGACAATTGAATAGTTGATAGATTTATCTAAGAGGTAAATTTAAAAATTGTCTCACAAAGTTAAACATAAATATTTGGAGGGAAGTGTCTTTGTGCCCAATAAGGATAAGGGACTGGTCTTATACACAAATTACAAATTAATCAAAACAACAACAAATATCAAAGTTCAGTAAGAGCAGATAAAGTAGAAGTAGAAGAGGTAGAAGACAAATAGGAGTAAGATAGTCATAACAGAAGTAGCTTCAGAAGGAAGACATATAAAATTAATAATTAAGCAGAGATTAAAATAGTTGTAGATCATAATTTGAAGGAGTAGTTAGATAATCAACAAATAAATCTATTTCAAAGGTTCGTGCTACTTTGAGATAGAGAGTATAAAACATATATAAGGAGAAAGATAACTATCTACTATATGAAGCATCAACTCAAGGATTAAGTTGGTGTACAAATGCACCCACCTAGGTCCTGCAAAGCCTGAAGAGTAGAGGATTTTCAACCACAAATAAGTTATTCATGTTCGTTGGCCAAGTCACTTGGGAAGGTTGATTGTAGAACTTGGCATATTCTTAGATCCTTCCATTGTGTTGATATGGGAACCAACAAACCCTATCCTTGAAATAGAGCCATTGAATAAATACCACATATTGCAATTAAGATCTGCGAAGATGAATGTAGAAAACCCTTAGTTTATTGGATTTATATGATTCTGAATATACTCCATGGAGACAATCCCATGACTGTTAGAACATTAATGCACAAAATGTAACACCCCTACTTATAAAATTAAACGCAAGAAGCCTTGTAGTTCTCTCTGCACACTACAGGACCTAGGACTCTCTAATTACACTCTTTTTTACCCCAAATTTTCCAGCCTTTGTTGATCGGCCTTGAAATTGTTTTTATAATGCAAGGGATGCTATAAGCTACAAGCCAACAACTTACATAAAACATGTAGAGCCGCCACAAATCGGTTGCAGAGAATCATCTGCCAACTAGAATGATTGTTCTTTCATTTTGTCCCAAGGTGAGAGTGCTCCAACAAGCCTGCCAAACTTGTGAGCCTCACTACTATCGTGCATGGACGGTCAATGTCACAAAGGACCAGGGGATGTAGGATACCCAACTCCCCCGCTCTAGGGAGAAGATTTTGAAAGTGATCCTCAAGGATTTTTGGCCACATATTATATGTATCAATTTTTTCTTTAGCATTTTTCATACCTTTTTATATTTCTATCTATATTCAAATAATTGTTATCCATTCAAAGCATTTCAACCCATTTGGAGCCTTTTAACTCTTGAGAAAACTTTAAATTTGAAGTATCTTGAGTTTTCATTCCCTCTGTCACCCCTCATAGGTCATCACTAAGCTTTTGTATTTGATCAAGTAGGGAGAGACCTTTACAAAGGTTGAAGCTACAAATGTGTTGTTGCAAATTTCAACCCACAAGTGTCATCATAACATTTGAAAAGAAGGAGATGTAAGGGTATATAAACCCAAGGGCTACATAAATTATTTTATTAAAAGCATTGAGCATCAGATGAACATAAATGAGGATATTGCTCGAAATTGAATGAATTTCGATGAGGTGATACAAAGGGGAAATAAATGGAACATCCTTAGGAAAATTGAAAAGGATAGGAAGAAAAAAGGACAACCCCATTTTCCCATTGAGGAGACCCATGAAATTAATAGGATGGGACTATATTTCAAATAGTTTGAAAAATTATATGGAAAAGCCATAAGTGATGCACCATCAGAGGCTAAGCCTCCTCCTAAAAATCATTAAAGTTGATTATTCACGACTCATCAAATTCAAAAGTTGCACCTTGTTCCCCTCCAATTAAGAAGCAGAAAAGGGATGATGTGGTACCTATTGTAGCCTATGATGAGTATGAAGGAGAAGGGGATATAGAAGAGGTTACTAGTGCATTTAAGGTGCTTGGAAATGATGAAGAACTAAATTAGACTGAATCTCCCCTGGTATTCCAAGAGGAAGTGCATGCTTACAAAGCTTTACTCAAGGATGATGAACAATCAAATGAAGTTGTTGATAAAAGAGAGGCTATATCAGCGAGGTTCCTAGAGGAGGCCATATCAGCGAGGTTCCTAGAGGATGAAAAGTTCATTGAATCTCAAAAATTTAAGGACTTTTGGATTCAAATAAAAATGAGGGATTTCGAGGAAAATAAATAGCTAAATTAAATGAGGGTTAATAAGTCCCAACATGAGGAAATTATCAACCGAACCCTCAAGGACATGAAATTAGATGAATTCGACATTACTCCTGATTTAGCTAAGCAAATGAATTTGAAAAGTAACATGTTGATTGTTCGAGGTTTATCTTTGAAGCATTTATTTTTACTTGATCAAGTTAGAAAGAAAGATGACCCCACATTTATGGTAAAATTTGATATAGATTAGAAAATAAGTGGGTCAAGATACAATCCAAAAACTGAGGTTCTCGCTACATGGGTTAGCTTTCAAGGCCCCTACAAACCAAACTTTTTGGCATTGTCAGTGGAAATGATGAAATGGTCGTGGTTCAAACTATAGAAGATATTTCCCCGTTGGTATCAACAACAGAGCTGATGCATAGAGCCATGTTCAACAAAGATCAAGCAAAACACATGCAGGAATAAATTGAATAGGCTCACACGAGGGAAACAAAGCTAAACAAAGTTGTAAATGAGTTGTATATAGAAAAGTCCAATCTTCAAAAGGAATTAAGGGAATTAAAAAGTGATCACAAAGAGCTCTTGTAATGCACAAAGATGCTCCTTCCAAACCTATTGATATTGCTTCAGATGATAAGGAATGGAGAGAAGAAAAAGAGAAATATGAAAAAGAAATCAAGGATTTGAAAGATGCCAATCAGGCACTCACACAGGGTATTCCAAACCATGTGTTTAATACTCTTGAACAAGTGCTAACCCATAGGGTTGAATTGGTGATGAGTAAATGTGAAGAGGTTTATAACGATTATCACATATTATTGGATATGCCACAAACGTTCCACAAACACTGACCAAGATTAGAGGTTACTACTAAAAGATCAAAACCCTCACATTATGACCTTACAAGACTATGTGAAGTTACTCAAAGGGATCCAGATGCACCCACAAAGATAAAGGAAATAAAAGAAATGATTAGTGCTATCTTCGAGGAACTTAAGTACATAGATGTGGAGGAAAAAGGATAAATGAGAAAATATTTTCTTTCCATACAATAAAACAGTGGTCAATCCCTGAATTTGTTGACAAGGAAGGTTGCATTAAAGGCCTTGAAGAGTGGAAAAATGAGTATAAGGAAATGGTTCCTAGAATCATTTCACATCTAAAGGAAGACATGGATTTGAAACTATGGAATTTCAACATGTTCTTGGATAGAGCAATTTTTCTTGAAAACAAGTTTTCAAAATTTGTGCTAGAAGTTCGTGTCATAGCCAACAAGAAATGGAAAGATCATGTACTTATCATACCAGATTTACTTTGATTTGATTGGCCTATGCATGTGCAAAATGGGTGGAGGAGTACCTCTGACCTAATAAAAGAAAGTCTTGAGAGGAAGAACAAACAAGCGATGACAGGGAGCAAGTTGGTGACAATGTGCTTGAAGAGTGATCAAAAGGTTACATGTTCCCTTATTTTAGTATGATTATTATCGAAGATTTGTCTATTGTTCTCTTGTTCCATTGTGTTTCTCATGTTTTTAGTTAAGAAATTATTATGATGGTAATTATAGTTATGAAGGGGTGCAATGTAAACAGTCTGAAGCTTGTCGCTTCTCCTCATTTTGTATAAGGGAGAAATCAAGACCGTAGTAAATTGGCATTAGGAGATATAGATCATAATATTCGACATACAAAGATCAAATACATGTACTTAGTTATGTGAAGATAATATAGAGATTCAATTTCTTTCTCTGCTATTGTGGTGTTGATAAATTTCTTTCGAATCAGTTCTTTGATATTTTCAATTTAAGGAATTGAAAGCTATTTTAAATTTTTGTACAAAGGATTGTTTATTATCATATTAATTTGAACAATCAAGAATCATTTGAGAAATGTTTTCCTTGTAGTTCTTGTCTGATTGGCCTACTCAAGGAGAAGTTAAAATCAACCAAACTAATTGGTTTGCTACATATCTAAGTACCTTGCATTGACAATTGAATAGTTGATAGATTTATCTAAGGGGTAAATTTAAACACTGTCTCACAAAGTTAAACATAAAGATTTGGAGAGAAGTGTCTTTGTGCCCAATAAGGATAAGGGGTTGGTCTTACACACAAATTACAAATTATTCAAAACAACAACAAATATTAAAGTTAAGTAAGAGCAGATAAAGTAGAAGCAGAAGAGGTAGAAGAAAAATAGGAGTAAGATATGTATGCACCCTAAAATGGTCGCCTAGACTATGGGCCCCATTTATCATTTTATCAATTTATCAAATTTCCTGAATCACTGCTTTGAAACATTTTCAATTCAAATCAATTTCCTTGATCAAATTGTAATTTATTCAATTATTCAATTATTTCAATATTTCCTAAGGTTTGATCATTTTTATCTAATTAAAAGATTTAATTTTTCTTTTAATTAAATAAAATTGATCTTACTACTTCTCTCCGTGATGCATAGCTAGAGGACTTGGGGCATGGGCATATTTTTATTTGCTTCCTGCTTTATGCTTCACTGTTTTTGCACAACCGTTCTGTTGGTCATCCTGGCCTCTATGCCTTGATGCGAGCAAGGTTTTGCTATATTAAACTGGGTAAGCTAACATCATAGTCATCTTGAGCTTTATGTCTTTGATGCTTATGTCAGAATCTTTCCACATTTCAAATCCGATATACATCACATTCATATCTTCATAGTTGCACTCGTGACTAGTGATGGTTGTGTGATGTTTCCGATATAAATCACATTCATATATTCATAGTTGCACTTGT
>MU224127.1:856618-872001 GCA_018584345.1 Thuja plicata
CATGCATTGTTATCATTTAGATTAATTTCTCTTCATGCATTGCAATCATATAGAGTAGATCTCATTTTTCATGCATTTGAATCTCTCGTTTCATGGTGTACTTGCATAGGCACTAACTAGGTCAAATTTGAGGGCCTCTATTTCACACCTTTGCACTCCCTGACTAGAGAGCTATGGATCGATATTTGAGGCCTCACTCTTGAGCAACCTTGGATGGAATGATTCATGAAAGTATGTCAACATTTATGCACACAAGATAGTCATAACAGAAGTAGCTTTAGAAGGAAGACATATAAAATTAATAATTAAGTAGGGATTAAGATAGTTGTAGATCATAATTTGAAGCAGTAGTTAGATAATCAACAAGTAAAACTATTTCAAAGGTTCATGCTACTTTGAGATAGAGAGTAGAAAACATATATAAGGAGAAAGATAACTATATACTATATGAAGCATCAACTCAAGGATTAAGTTGGTGTACAAATGCACCCACCTAGGTCCCACAAAGCCTGAAGAGTAGAGGATTTTCAACCACAAATAAGTTATTCATGTTCGTTGGCCAAGTCACTTGGGAAGGTTGATTGTAGAACTTGGCATATTCTTAGATCCTTCCATTCTGTTGATATGGGAACCAACAAACCCATCCTTGAAAAAGAGCCATTGAATAAATAACACATATTGCAATTAAGATCTGCGAAGATGAATGTAGAAAACCCTTAGTTTATTGGATTTATATGATTCTGAATATACTCCATGGAGACAATCCCATGACTGTTAGAACATTAATGCACAAAATGTAACACCCCTACTTATGAAATTAAACACAAGAAGCCTTGTAGTTTTCTCTGCACACTACAAGACCTAGGACTCTCTAATTACACTCTTTTTTACCCCAAATTTTCCAGCCTTTGTTGATCGGCCTTGAAATCTTTTTTATAATGCAAGAGATGTTATAAGCTACAAGCCAACAACTTACATAAAACACGTAGAGCCGCCACAAATCGGTTGCAGAGAATCATCTGCCAACTAGAATGATTGTTCTTCCATTTTAACCCAAGGTCAGAGTGCTCCAACAAGCCTGTCAAACTTGTGAGTCTCGCTACTATCGCGCATGGACGGTCAGTGTCACAAAGGACTAGGGGATGTAGGATACCCTACTCCACCGCTATCGGGAGAAGATTTTGAAAGTGATCCTCAAGGATCATTTCAATACATCCACACCTGTCAAAGGACCTTTCAATACCTCCACACCTTTAGGATGGAGCATTTACTGGCATATCATCACAGTCCCTAAAGACTTCCTGAAGCACCATCTGCAACAATCATTTTCTCTCAGACCAAATTCTAAATACTATTCCTAAACAACCCATTATGAGCCCTTATTTGGCACAAGAACACACTTCTTCTGAATCCAAACAAATAACCCAAGGGGCATATTTATCTCTTCTCTATGCAACTCAACAATAGTGAACTTGTAAGCATGGCGGCAACATGTCGACCAGACCTAGAAATTTTGTCTTGTCTTTACAACTCTAAAAGTGCCTAGACATGTTGATTCTTGATTACAACAAATACATTTGGTCACTTGAAATATTTTAAGAGGCAATACAATTATTCTACAATCTGAATTGATAAGCCATCCCCTGTAGACTCGATTTGGTTTGTCACTTCCTCCTTGGTTCTCTCAAAGTTCATATCTATTTGTGGAATGCATTTTTCTCTCAGAGTGCCTAGACCTGTTGATTCTCGGTTACAACAAATACATTTGGTCACTCAAAATATTTTAACAGGCAATATGATTATTCTACTATATGATCTAATAATCCATCTCTTGTAGACTCAATTTCAATTGTCATTTCCTCCTCGGTTCTCTCAGAGTTCATCTTTATCCATGGACTGCACTTTTCTCTCAAAATACCTAGACCTGCTGATTCTTGGTTACAACAAATACATTTGGTTACTCAAAATATTTTAACAGGCAGTATGACTATTCTACTATAATAACTGATAAGTTATCCCTTGCAGACTCGATTTCAGTTGTCACTTCGTCCTCTATTCTCTCAGACTTGTCAATACCCAAATAATATTGAAGATAACCCAACAATCACAAAACCCCTTGTTTCCATTGTATTATGCTATTTTCTTTGTACAAAAAGAGGAGTCGCGAAACAATGAAGTTGTCGCTATTTCCCAGGGCTCATAATATAGGGTTGCAAAATAGAGAAACATCGCTACTTCGCGAGTAAGGAGTTTTAATGTTGTGAAGTCGCGAAATACTGTCATTTTGCAGGAGATAAAATAATCATTAACGAAGTGGCGAAAACCTTGTCACTATTTCGCTAAGGGAAGAAAAGTGGCCAGTGATTTAGAGAAGGCTAAATAAAGTCGCAGAGCGCCAGTTTGTGGGAAGTGACAGAACACACCTACATGATTAAAGAATCATATTGAATGTCAATAGGCTCAAAATTTGAAAGGTAATTTAAGGAATACGAATTGGCAAAATTGATGGTTGGAAAAGATTTCACTTAGTAAAGCTATGGAAAGGTGAATATCAGAGATAAGGAGCTTGGACAACACCTGAAGGGAGCCTGAATTTTGTAAGCACGAGCTAAATAGTAAGTTCAAGCACCTTGAGCTCGAAATTTTTTAAATTTATAGTGCCTAGAAAGAAAGAGTCTAGAGGGTGAAATTTATTATTTTGGGTGTCAACACCTCTCATACCGGCATGAAACTCTAATTAGACATCCACATCACATATTTCAACCACTAATGTTTATACAAAGCGTTTAACTCCATCCTTGAAAGAGAGCTAATTAACAAACAATACACATTGCAATCAAAACTTGTAAAGACGAATTCAAAACAAGATAAGGTCTAACTTTTATTGAAAAGTAGGCTCACCGATGAAACAATGAATATCTAAGAAATTATTAACTGTCATAGCAATTTGAATATGAAGAATCATTTGAAACTAGCAATCAACTTGTAATGGGCATTGCCCTGATTTTGAATGCATAGAGGGTGTTGCCTTGATTTTATATACATGCAAATATAAAGTCTCATTCAAGTTCATAGAGGGCATTGCCCTGATTTTAAATGCATGTAAATATAAAGTTTATAGAGTGCACCATTAACATTTGTGTAGTAGCATCAATAGTGTTGAGGGCAAGCTATCCATCTTCCATTGTGCCAAGCTTTTTGATAGATAACCTTCCAGCACCTTTAGATTTGATTTTTACCCCATTGACATCATCAATAACATATAATTTTTCGTCAACCCATGTACCTACACATTTAGATCGCCATGTGAGACACAAATTTGTATTAAAATTTAGTTTAGAACATATTTTATCTTTTCTCCAACTTCATTTCACTACAAAATATGGATGATTGGTGAAAGAAACTTACACTAAGAAGTAGGTAGCAACAAATTGGTTGAGTTATCGCGAAAATTCACCATGTAGACTATTCATATCAGGTGATGCCAAAAAGTATAAAACCAATATTAGATTTGATAAAAAAACTATTTTTAAACAATGTAACATATGGGAACACATAAGGAAGATGGAAGTAGAATATTTTTAAAATACACCTTGTTCAAATTTTAACAAAATCTAAAAATAAATTGTTCTCTTTCTTCTTATTTGTATGTATTGTTACTAGCATTGTAAGATAAGTTGGCTATTGCTATGACAGATTTGAGTTCTACAAAAGCATGATCTGTCAAATCATACTTGTAATGGTGTTGCCCCTTTATTCTATTGTACCAACATAATTGAAGCTCGATGCCTTCTAGCCTATCCAAAAGGTCAATGTCATTATGGTAATCAAACAACCTCTTACCATCCTTCCTTCATATTCTTTGAACCCTTATGATGTACCAAGTTTCACAAGAAACACCTTGTCTTGTACTTTGACAAAGACCTTTTGTTGTAGTACGTTCAGTGGGAGATATTGAATTGCTCTCAAACAACACCAACAATTTGATCCAATACCAAAGCTAATTGAAACACCTTTTGTGGGGCCCTCTCACCTTGCCTAAAGTAGACCCCACTGCTCACTTTAGTCAACCTATCTTTGGACAACGTTGGATTTCCATTCAACTGACTAACCAAACAAGCTTTGAACATATCCTTACCATCAAGGTCTAATATTTGTTTTATAGTTTTATTTGCATTTTTATCAATGGAATCTAAAAGTTCATCCAACTCATGCCTCCACTCACTTTCCATTATTTGCAATTCACCATGATTGTGTAGCACTGAAGACATGGGTTGGAATATAGAGTTGGAATGAGTTGGTGGAGAGTCATCGGCTACTTTATCCACAACTTGGAATGTTAGATAATTTTGTTCCTCTGTCCATGGTTTAACCCACCAAGAAGATTGTGTGGTTTTGGTCACATGCAAAAACTTGATAAAATGTCTTGTGCACCCTTCAAATCTATCTTGAGGGCTTCTATATTTTTATCATCTATAGATATTGAATCATATTCTAATAATATGTTAACGTAATGTATCCTTTCTTGGTGCAATCTATTCTAGATACTTTCTTGCTCCTTAGGAGATTTATTAAAATGAATCCCTTAGGGATTTGATTCTTCTTCTGCAACTCTATTAAGGGTTCCAACAACGTGAGGTAAGTCAGTGAAATCATAGGCTATTTCTCCTCCAACCATCCCACCAACTTTGCTAAATAATTTCTCACATACATCTGACCCAGTTAGGTGCAAAACACATGGCAAGTGAGAGTATTGATCTCGAACCAATCTCAAGAACAAAACTACAAAGTGGCAAGAAATTTTGACATCTTGATATGCCTCTCTACTTATGAAATTTATGTTGACATTATTATTAGATTCTTTTCGTAACCAACATAACCATAATGTGAAGAAATGATGAACTTGTGATGCATTTCACGCTCTTTCCCAAAGAGTCAAACACTGAGACATAAAGATGTCGATGTAGTTAGCAACAATCATTAGATATGTCTATATGCCTAGTGTCCTCTCTACCCTTCCACTAGATGTACTTCTCATCTCTTTCAAACACCTGTGGTAGTCCACAAGATTGCAAGAAGGCGACACATGTCCAGGCCGGATGGAATGAAAGAAATAAAGCGGAAGGGCCAAGTGTGACAGGTGTCGAGGTCTCGTGATCCCTCCATCAAAGTGAGTAGGAGCAAGAAAGGCCAAGGGATCATGAAGTGACGATGTGTGGCAGTAAGGCAAAGCTAAGCGGGTTAACATGGGCCCAAATCCAACGGTCTTTGAAATCTCGCGAAGAAAGATGCATGAAAGATATGGAGCGCGGGATTACGAGATCTCGCCATGTGTCCTGGGGTCGGCAGTAAGGCTAGTGGGACCATCGTAGATGAGGTGGTAAATAGGTGGTTCCAAAGGCCATTCAGGGCCTGCCACGTAGAGGTCAAGGGTGGTTGACTGTGCTTATAGTTACCTTTTGCTTGGTGCCCGGGTAATTTAATGGAAGATCGGCGACTACCTTATAAATTTAAAATGAGGTTTAAATCTGGGTCGTTGGATGCTTATGGCGCGTAAAGGTGATCGATTAGCAAGGGATTTTTGAATTTTTTTTTGCTCCTAGGGGTTTCAATGCGATGGCTTTACGTTCCATGTAACAGAGAAGTAGTTGAATGGGCCTGATGTCTGGATCGACGTTAACATGGTCGCCTAGCGCTGTGCAGATCATATTGATACGGGCTAATTGTGATGAGTCGGAGGAGATATTTGGTTTAGTTGATTTATATATCTGAAGAAGGTGTCATGGGTCATTCTGTTGATACCAATTCTCGTGTTTGCAAAATTTGAGGGTCTCAAGAGGGTTTCTCGGGCTTTTGTTTTTTTGCCCTAAGTGATTATCAGTTTGTTGCATTCCTTAGTCTATAAAAGGAATTTTACGATCAGTAAAGGGGGTTCCCAAATTTTGTTGTGAAGTCAATCTTTGTTAAAGACAATGTGATACATTTTGAAGTTATGAATTCTCTGAGAAAGGATGTACAATGTTTGATTTTAAATTAGAAATTAATGCTTGGTGGCATGTCTTTGTATTAAATTCGACTCTTTATGAATTGAATACAAATTAAGGATTTGTCTCAATTTGTCTCTCTAAGGTTTCAAAAATGAGATTGTTATCTTTTGTTGTCTTTCAAGGAAAAATTTAAAATGCTGAGATAATTTACTGTGAGAGTTTGTGCTTTGTTATGAATTTGATAAGATTCATCCATAGAAAAAGGGAAGTTATATGTAAGGCATACTCTCCTTGAATTATGTGATTGAGTAATTATGGACTATACTATCAAATATTTCATGCTTTGATTTGACTCTATAACCCAAGTTGATTAGGCATTGGTCATAGGTAATTCATGAAAAGTGTGGTGAAACAAATTGAAAATATCAAACTGTCATGTGCTTTGTTTGTCAAACAAATTATTACAGTTTATCTATTATATCCATGTGGTCATCTACTGAGGAAATTGTATAAGAGTTATTTGAACAAGTAGATGAAGTAAAGGTACACCCGACTAAATTTCATGGAGTTTAAAGTGTAGAAGGACAGTTGACCTTGTTATTGTTGGGTTTTTCTTGCTTTGGTTTGTGGGTGAAGTAGCGATTGATTTCATTGTGTTCCTTGACAGTCATAACAAAAGTCAATGATCTTTTAGAATCGAGGGTAGCAAGAAAAAACACCAACACATTCCACTCTTACTTTTTTCTTATCCTCATAGCCTGCAAGTGTTGTTTCCACCATCTTGAAGAAATTAGGCTCTTGTGTCTTGTTGAAATCATCTAGAAGTTTAATTGCTTGATCAATCTCAAATCAATCTCTAATCACTGTTGTCTGCTTTTCTATGCTACTTTAATGATCTTCATTTTCTCCCTTAAAGTGCGTTATTGATGGGACATTGTTTTCATATGATTGTTTCTAGAAGTTTAATTGCTTGATCAATCTCAAATCAATCTCTAAGCATTGTTGTCTGCTTTTCTATGCTACTTTAATGATCTTCACCATTTTCCTCCCTTCAAATGCAATGTTGATGGGACATTGTTTTCATATGATTATTTCTAAAGTTATGAATTGTTCATGCTACCATGGATAAGTACTTCCCTTGTTCTATAATCAATGCCACAACTTTCACAATGGATCTTCATTTTAGGTTTTCCCTTTCGTAAATATACTTTGACAGTAAGTTTCTCCTCCACAAATTCTTCCATTAAACTATTCACTCTCTGATTCCAAGATGCCAATACATTAGGATCAACAACTATGCTTTGTTCCACTGGCTCAAATTGATAGTCCTTGAAGGATCAGAAGTTGTCATTAGTATTCAAGCAAACAGTTCTGGTCAGTCGATCAACATTCACCGAGCGACAGTGGTCACCGAAACATTCTGAACACTGAGCAGAGTATATCAACTGAGCAGAGACATCACCGAGCACCAGTCAACCGAGAGACAGTCTTAACACCGGGAAAAACAGATCTGAACTACACGTTAGCTAAAGCACTTTAGTCTTTAAAATAGCTCTATGTTTAGCTAGACAATCGTTTCTTGTGGATCAAGAAAAGTGTAAATAATGGATTTAATTAGTTTAACTGGTTGTAAACCTTGGATCCTAGAGTTATTCAAGTAAAACATGAAACCTAATTAGGTCAAAACATTGTATATATAGATGTATAATCAATCAAGAAGATGATGATTGTAGCCGCACAAGGACATCTATGGATCAGACAAAGGTTTTCATGCAGAAGGACAAATAAAGAAGAATTCAATTATGAAGAACTACATTCAAGGCTACCGAGCAGAACAAAGGTATTATCCATCACAATAGGTGATATACAATTTTGTGAACTTAATGGATCTGCAATTAGCAATTCAAGATTGCAAGCTATCAGGTCATATATATTTTTGTCTACTCTCTAACAATTGTAGCAAACAGAAAAAATCTTTCAAGAAGGTGGACTTAACAGTCTTTATGTAAATCTCTTAACCGAGTGCACACATACATTGTGTTGTTGAAATCTCTTAACCGAACAGACTTAACAAGTCTGTCATGTTACTCCTAACAAGGTAAGATCATCAGAAGTGATCACAACTTGTAGCCCTAACATGCACCTTCCATTCTGCAGATAGTGAAGCTTTGTGGGTTTCATCCCCACCACAGTTTTTACCTTCTAACAAGGGTTTCTGTGTTACCAAATACTTGTATCATGTGTTAATGCATTTCATAAATGTTTCAATGTTTGTTTACATGCATTTACACTTATGCTATGATATTACATGCATGAAGTAGAAAAGCAACAATGGTCGGTTATGCAAGAAATGGTTACTAAGGTTAATTGATAAAAAATTTTAAGGTTATTGATTCACCCCTCCCCTCTCAGTACACACCCTTCCATTATTCCAACACAAATCCATCTCCAACTCCTCTTTGTTAATGCATACCTTCCTCCACACTCTCTATTGTTTTGATGGTTTGGTCCGCTTTCTACCATATTTGACTCTAGCGTTCCAACATCCTTTGTGTCATGTTTCCTATTAATGCCTATAAGTTGTGTTGTAGCTTTCCTTTTTGTTCTTACTTTATATTTAAAGGATGCCCAAGGCCACTAATAAAATCGAATGAATATTCAATGAGTTCATTATCCATAATTTCATGATAGATGTGAACAAGTGTACAACCTTTTTGACAAATCACTGTGCCAACAACCAAATTTTCTTCAGTGGTGACAATTACATATTCCATATTCACCATTGGATCCATCTTTATTTCAATCCACATGTACCTATTAGTTGGCTAAGTAATGGATAAAATTATAATAAAATAATTCAAACATTTACCTATCACATTCATTTCTCAAATTTACACATAAGAAAAAAAATATTTACACATTTAGGTCATAGCAATAATAAATAAAGTTGACAAAGAAGTGGTCAATGATAATTCTAAAGTATGGCCTAAACTGGTGAAGATAATCGAGGAAGAAAGAGAAGTACTCCCATACAGAGAACATGAGGGCTTTGTTAAAGAATGACAAAAAGGATATTTGGGGAAGGGAAACAATACTATTCTCTGAAAAATTTGGGAAAGCTCCCATATGCTATAGTGGGTTCCCCTTCACACATCTAGACCGTGCTCTGGAAATGCAAAGCATAGTTATCTGAACTGGACATATTCAAATTTGTTTTCAGCTTAAGATGCATTTTATAATACATATATTCATGTTACGAGTGGATAGTAAACAAATTATGCTAAGATTTATTTCGTACATTTTTGGGAAGGAGATTCAAATTTCCTTGATTAGAGAGGAGATACGAGAGGGTTTTTGTTTACAAAAGGAGTAGGGAATGCATAGTTTTATATTGAATAGCAATAGTTTATTGTGAGTTTATTAAGGGAGAAGTATGGCAGGACAAGTTCACTTCGGTATATATTACAGTTATGGGGAGAACAACGTTGATAATTAGCTGACAATGTTGTTCAAGCTCCAAGATGAATCCCTATTGCCTGTGATCAAGAAGGCATTGGAGCAATTTCATCCAATCACTGCCACAATGGAGTCTCATTATAAAGATTCCTTACGACGATGGCTGAAGCCATTATAGCAGGTTACCAGGCTTCAAGGATGGCAAATGCATTGTTGTGTGATGAGTATAAACATGTTGTTTCAGTGGCTATGATGCAAATGAAAACATATCGTAAAAAAAGCTTTATTGCTAGAGATTTTTATGCTAAAGCTATGGCCAAGAAGAAGAAAGTTGCTCAAGCTCTTACTCTGTTTCATGAAGGACTGGTCAATCTGGACATTACTATGCCAAATTTGTGGCAAACAATGGGGATCTTTTCTCTGCATCTCAGCTTGAGAGGATCAATGTACTGATTGATGGTTACCTTACCATAGCCAAATGGATGTACTAGATGGTTAGCTTGTAAGGGAGCTACCCCCTTTGGTAGTTATCTATATAAGTAAATAAAAAATTACCCAAATGCTCATCAACAGTGGATAATCTTCCTTCTAAAACCCCTTTGAATGCATTGAAATAAATAAAAATACTTCATGATCCATGTGCAGAAGATAATGTATTGCACAAGAGTTGTCGTATATTGCATAAGGAAACAAGTTACATATGAAAATGATGTTACAAGTAGTGGTTGTCGTTGCACCAAAAGATCGACCTGTTAATGCCCGATACAACCACTAGACTTATAGAATCCAAAGAAGGCTGTTAAACCATGTCACGAATCCCGCGAGGGATGCTAGGCCACTGCCAACAATCCCCCTCTTAGCGTCACTCACTGTGGCCCACGTGATTCAAACCTGGGACCAAACTCTGATACCACTTGTTACAAGTAGTGGTTGTCGTTGCACCAAAACATCAACCTGTTAATGCCCGATACAACCATTAAACTTATAGAATCCACAGGACGCTGTTAAACCATGTCACAAATCCCACAAGGGATCCTGGCCCACTGCCAACAAATGAGTCTGCTACAGACTCTATCAAGGTATACATATAAAAATGAGTTGAATGATATAAAACGCCTAGGTTTAGAGCTTTAATCGAAAAATGACTGTTACAACAATCTAAGCACTGAAAACTAGAAGTGGAAAAGGAACAAATATAATGTTGTGCACATGTGATTGAAATATGTGTGCAGCTCCAAAAACTGTAAATGGCTTGATGTTACAAGTTCTTCCATTTCGCTGTTGGTTTCCATGTGTTTTCAAAATTTGGAAAATCAAAATGGTTTTTCCAACTTGTTGCTTAGCTTTTTCCCGGGAAATTTGTTTTCAAATTTAGATTGTCAATGATTATTCCTGCTACTTACGTGCTTTTGGATATTGTTGAATAAAAAATACCTCTGAATATTGTATTCCTCTATCAAATTTATAAAGCCCCACCCCTATTATATTACCAATATATTATATCAGATTTTGGGGATATAATATCCCCCAATATGAATGCACGTGATATGATATTGCCTAGCTAGTAAAGACAAGGATATATCCAAACATGCAGTGGATCCCCATCACAGGCGAAGACCTTGCAAGTGTAAGGAAAACAAGCTTCAGTTTGCATCAAATAAAAACTATAAAAAAAATTAGAAAGTTTTGACAGCTAAAAGATCATTTTTGGGATAGCTATGTGTTCTATATATAATCTACAAAATAAGGTGGTGTGATATTAAATAAATCGTCTCAAACCCAACAAACAATCATGGTAAGGCAACATATTTAGTCAAACCCAACAAGTAATCAAGATTAAGTTAAGGCTAAACATACATGTTCCCTACATTAATTTTTCATCTTTATTCATAATGAATTGTTCAAAAAATTATTAAATCTTTCTTAAGAAAAGAGATAGCAATACAAGTATCATGGATGTTTTAATTTTATAATTAAGAAAGAAATGTATGGACGTGAGATATTTTGAATGCTTAGCGATATAGCATGAAGTACAAGAATGAGAGAAAATACAATGTTGTTGGTCATTTACATCACAGTCAACTAGTTGATACATTTTACAAGATTTATTTCATCTTCATCATTAATGATCATTAAGAGGATAGGTGAATAGACTTAAGATCCAAGCAAGTATGTTGTTATTCTTCATCATCATACTATTGCCTTCACTTAATTATGTAAATGCACATTTTCACATGGAATTAGAGATTTTCACATAGAATTAGATTGTCCAAATCAACGTAAAATTTCTAACCTCTTTGCTAGAACCCTACTTGATCTTAAGAATTAATGTAGTTAAAAAGATATTATATATAATAATTAAATTACCTTACTTGAGTTCATCTTTGTGTGCTATATTATAAATAATAAAAACCATATATAATGTATGAATTACAATTTTTCATATCATCAAGGCCCCTGTGGATCCCATATCCTATAAAGCAGATAAGCTTTTAAAAAACTCAGACAGTTTGATTTGAAATAAAGGCTTGACTTGCCGGTTACACAATTAACTATAATCACATACGAAGTTAAATACATACGTAAGACAATTACAATGATAGCAGTAAGGATTACAACCAATTGGTGGCTTCGCCATTGCTTTGACATAAAGAGAAATGATAGAAGTTTTTATCATTCCACTCCACGCGTTGCTTCCATTTTCCGCGCCATCTCAACTAATCCTCAAACGAAAAGATTCTCATTTTATCCAAAGAATCTAATTGTCTGTTCACTTGAACTCAAAGATGACGGAAAAGGGAGTGTTAGAAAATTCCGGGTGCAATTATGAGCCAAAATTAGAATCACGAGATTATGTTGCACTGAAATGTACATTCCAGTGGCTTTGTAATGAGATGGGTTGTTATTTATTATGTCTTGGAGAAAAATTTAGCGGTAGTCGGCTATTCAAAATTATGGCAGACTGTAATATTTGACAGGGGTTGGTGAAGAGGAGGAAAGGTTGTTTGAGTACAAGATGGAGATAATAGTAGTGGGAATATCTATGTTAGAGGAAGAAGAGAGCAGAGAACTGTTGTCATGGGCTATCAGTGTAGCAGCTCGACCAGGGGACACTGTGCTTGCCCTTCATGTACTTGGTAAAACCCAACATTCTTTAATGAAATATTGAGGTTTAGCATTCTTTAATGGCCTGGGACATCGGTGATTTTAAATTCTGCGTGCAGTTTTTAAGTAGAATTGTTATTATTTCAGAAAATATGGTCTGGGAAGCTTTTCAATAGTCCATATTGTAGTTGAAAGATTGCTTATGGAATTAACTGTCTAAGTTTTTCCTGGAATCAGATTTTCTTTTATCTGATGATAGATTGTTAATAAAACAATATACACAGTTAACTCCAGAAACAAGCTTTCAAGCATGATAGCTTTAAAACATAAATTAGAAAAGTTTTAATTTGGGAATACAATAAGCATTAATCTACCAAGGCACTTATAAATTATAACAATGTCAAAACGATGGCAGCTTTACATGTCCACTCTACAGAGAATTAAGGCAACTCCTTTTCAAGATTTACACGCCTAGATAATTTATTTGGTTGGATTCTATGAAATACAAGCCGGTGACAGGCAAATGATCTCCGTATTGCACCCTTTAGTTCGATAGAGCGTCTTTTGCATTTGCCGCCATACCCTCTATGTTTGAGACCCCTATCACATCATTATAACTACTGGCAGCAATATAACGGTGCAGCAGAAACTACCCCAGGAAGCCTTAATATGTTATTTGCCCTGTTTAGTGTTACCCCTGCATTTACAGAGACTGTACATGGTACTATTGATTGCATTTGCGTAGAATCAACAGCAATAAGCTTTTTGAGCTATCATTAACTTTCATCCTTACCAAATCCAGCTTGGTTTTTAATCTCTACAGCCTGTGCATAGCAGTAAGAGGGTCTGTTACAACTATTTTACTCTGAATACTTTCAGACGATGCATGACTTTGGGGATGGAGAACCTGAATTTGCTACCATTCCAAGAATAATGGATTTATTGCAAAAGACGGGACTCTGTCTATACAAAGTCCAATCTTCTCTATAATTTGTGTGTACCTATCATAAGAGAAACGGTAGTTTGACATAATTTATACGTTCCTTTCAGGACTGATTGTTTTAGCAAATGTGCAGTTCTGAAGGATGACAAGAAGCTTGACTCAACACAGAACAAGATAGACAGGGCAAACGCATTTACTATAAATTTGTTAGGGGCATTCCCAGACCTTTGCCAGGCCAAACAGGTAGATAGCTAATCACCTTCTTTCTAAATTAAACTTTTGCACAATCACATTTACAATATTTCCTATTACAATTTAATGGCAGGTAAAGGTTGAAGCAAAGGTGCTGGTTCACTCTAGTGTGGAGAAAGGTTTGGTTGATGAGGCAGGTGCTTCGAAGGCTTCGTTTCTCATTCTTGGAGCTTCAACGGATCAAACGAAGAGGTATACTCTGAAAGACTCGACTAAATTCCTCTCCTTTGTTTTTGGTTAAGTGTATTTTGCTTTATAGTCTTACATTTAAAGAAGGTGGTGTAGTGAGTGTTCTCAACTACCTAAACTAAGAGCGTCTTGCATAATCCGGAAGCTACAAAAAAAATGAAAATTGGGATAAGAACATAAAATCAATAAGGTGGATATTAACTTTGCTTAAAAGACTTGACTAAATTCCTCTCCTCTGTTTTTGGTTTAGTGTATTTTGCTTAATAGCGGGTGTATTTTGGTTTAGTGTATTAGTGTATCTTGCAGTTAAGGAGGATGGTATAGTGGGTGTTCTAAGCTACGCAAAGTGTCTTTCATAAACGTGAATCTGGTAAACAAAAAAAAGTGAATTGCAGTGTCGTAAAGTCTTTCAAATGGACATTAACTTTAAATACGAACCAAGTATCTGATCCCTTTAATATTAAGCTATGTTGCACCGAGGTTCCAGGACAGAAATGGCAGGGGACAGCAGGACATGTTTCTGCGACGGAGATACTTCTGGGCCATTTTTTAGGGGACGGCTGTTAAAAAATAGGGAATTTTTAAAAATATAGAGAAATTTCAAATATGCATATCACAACATTCATAAAGCATTCATCGTGGATATTCTGGAAGCTTAATACATTTAGAAGGATTTTGAAAAGTGATTCATTATTGTAGAAACTTTCATTGTCAATATGCATACATTTTATATTCAAATTATAACAAAAATAGAAACTACAAAAATATAATAATATTTGCCGTCCATAATCAATAGATGGTAGGTCTAGAGTCTAAATCAAGTAGATTTGATGCCCTAACCTCCTCTTTCAACTGCTGTTCACTCCTTGACCAGCTACTCCTCTTGCTACTCTTCTCCTTCTTTGCAATGTGAAAATGAATTTTTCCCTTCTTTTTGGTTATTTTATGCATAGATTAGGGTTTGGTATTTTTTAATGTGGTTTGGATGTCCTAGTGGTCACAACCAGCATTTTTTTTAAATTAAAAAATGTGTTTTTTTTAAACTGGCCTACCAAAAGTGGCCTGGGCCATAGGGGATGGCCAAAAGTCCCTGGGATGGCCAGGGGACACCTAGGAGTCCCCTGGCTGTCCCTTTCATCCCCAACCACTCTCAGAGCCGTCTTGGAAACGTTTCCGGAATTCTGCACAAATTGGGGATGGGCAGGGTACTTCAAAATGCTGTCCCCATACCGTCCCCGGTACGGGAACGGGGGTAAAAGCACAGGGGACGCGTCCCCGTAGAGCATATTTTTAAGTATTTTAACAAAAGTTCTCGTGAAATGAATTGTTTCCACAAAAATATTAGTTTGATTATTGAAAATCTATGTATGGTGATTAGATAAGGTCACTCTGTTGTCAGGCAACATAATTTTTCCTATACCCTTAGAAGTGTTCAACAGATCAAATGAAGA
>MU224127.1:893068-910459 GCA_018584345.1 Thuja plicata
TGGCTTAATATATTAATCACGATACCTATCGTGACTGACATACATGGCAGTCACGATAAATCGTGACTGTTCATGTATGACAGTCACGATAAGTATCGTGACTGTACATACCTTAGTTTATTACTGCGGACTGTTATGTTAATGACCGACTATTATATAAATGCCGACTGTTATAATATAATGGCGACTGTTATACTAAACAGTGAAACATATTAATTATATCAGTTGTTATCAACAGTCGCCAATGATAATAAGATGTGACTGTTAAAAGCCGATACTCATTCGATTTAATATATATAGTTGATATTCGTTGTACAATCAATCAATTACAACGGCAATTGTATTCTACAGCGAGTATCAACTATCTATAACATTTTAGTTTTATAATATCTTCAGATCCAGATTGCTTAACAATTTGAACATAGATAAAATTAAACCATGACAAAGGAGACAAATAACAAGCAGCTAAAATATAACCTCAAAATATAGACCATTCAACTGTCATAACAATAAAATACTCTCTTTGGATGGAAGCCCCTCCTATTTTGGTAAATAATTGAATGATCAAACGATCATTTATATGATTTACAAAGATGATGTTTCTATAAAGAAACAATCGTAAATTAGAAATTATCTAATATTTACATAAGTTACAATATTGACCATTAAATAATAAAGATATTATTTTAATACCCTCTCTCAATGGTCAATCTATCAACTACACCAAGTTGCCCCCTGAATTTTACAAACTTGCTCAAGCTCAAAAACTTGGTGAGTATATTTGTTGTCTGATCCATAGTCGGAATATACAACAATTGAAATGATCTACCTTCAACCAGTTGCCAAATGAAATGACAGTGAAGGTCAACATGCTTGGTTCTCTCGTGGAAGACCAGATTCTTGGCCAATTTGAGCACCCCTTGATTGTCACAGTAAAGGAGAGTAGGATTTGCTTGAGAAATCTGCATGTCTAAACGCATCCTCCAAAGCCAAACTACCTCACAAGTTGCCTTAGTTGTTCCTCGATACTCAACTTTTGTCAAGGAAAGAGTCATTGCTTGTTGCTTCTTGCTAGTCCATGTAACTGCACTAGATCCCAAACTGAAAACATACCCATATGTTGATTTTCTGTCATCAATGGAACCTACCCAATCTGAATCTTTAAAACCAATAAGTCTAGGGTTGTAATTTTTGTTGTACAGAAGACCAAAGTCAGAAGTGCCCTTCACATAAAGCAGCACACACTTCGCTACTACCCAATGATCAGCCTTGGGGGCTGTCATTAAGCGTGAAATGTAGGTCACTGCAAAATTGAGATCAGACCTAGTAGCAATAAGGTAGATGAGACTGCCCACTAGTTGCCTGAATGTTGATTCATTCACCATAGGTGAATCTGATTTTGCTGTCAGCTTCAACCATTTCTCCATAGGTGCGGATATAGGTTTGCAGTCTTGCATTCAAAACTTGTCCAGTAGACTATGGGCATACTTAGACTGAGATAAGAAGATACTACCTTCAGTTTGCCAAACTTCAACACCTAGACAATAGTGCAGAAGTCCCAAGTCTATCATGTCAAAAGATTGATACAAACTTTGTTTGATCTGATCAATCAAAAGTGTTGAACTACCAGTGATAATCAGGTCATCAACATAGACAACAAGAAGAAGAATATCACCACCAGTGTTTTTGACATACAGATTAGAATCAAATAGACTCCTCTGAAAACCATTATCTGTAATGATACTTGTCAATTTCGATGTACCAAGCTCGAGGAGCATGTTTCAAGCCATAGAGTGCTTTCACCAATCTGCACACCTGATGTTCTTTTCCAGCAACCTTGAAACCAAGAGGTTGTGTCATGTAAACTTCTTCTTGCAACTCACCATTGAGGAAGGCATTCTTAACATCCATCTGATGGACTTTCCAACCAAACTGAGTTGCTAAGGCAAGGACAAGCCATTTGGTACTCATTTTGGTTGTAGGATCAAAAGTCTCCTCATAGTCAATGCCTTCTTTTTGTGAGAACCCTCTAGCAATGAGATGAGCTTTGTACTTGTCAAGGGTTCCGTCAACTTTGTACTTGACTTTATACACCCATTTGCAACTAGTGGGCTTCTTCCCTGGGGGAAGATTAGAAAGAATCCAAGTGTTATTCTTCATAAGGATATGGTGTTCATCTCCCATAGCCTATTCCCACTCAAGAATCCCTTTAGCCTCAAAATATGTTTGAGGCTCAAAAGTACTATGAATGTTGGCCATGAGAGCAAAGTTGACTGTATTTTGCTGCTTGCTCTTGTTTCTGGAAGATCTACCCTGAATGATTTCATCTGGACAAAGTTCACTTATGGTCTTAGACCACCATTTAGGCCGAAGCGAAGAACCAACATCAGATGCAGGAGGAATAACTAGAATAGGATCTAGAAGGTTCAACAGGGGGTACATCATACAGAGGAAATTCAGGTAGTGCGTCATCAAATTCAAAGTTTGTATCATCCCTCCCGTTAGGTCAACCAAATGGAAGACGGACACCCAAATTAGTAGCCTTCGAAGGTTGATCCCGAGAGTTCTGTATAGACGAGGAAAACTAAAAAGGTCCTCGTTCTTCATCAAAGACAACATCACAACTAAAGATAAGACGATCAATGTCAACATCAATCAGTCGATAAGCCTTACGGTTGTCACTGTATCCTGTGAACATAAGTTTCTGACTCTTGGAATCCAACTTGGAGCACTAGGCATCTGCAATCCAAACATATGCTAAAGAGCCAAAGACTTTCAAATGACTGATCCTAGGTTTGCGACCAATCTAGGCTTCCTCAAGAGTCTTTCACTTAACAACCAGTGGGAGAAAAATTAAGGAGACAGATTGCAGTAGATACTGCTTCTGCCCAAAATTTCTTAGGAGCACTCATGAGTTCCATCATTGACCTAGCAATTTCAGTTATAGTGCAATTTCGACGTTCAACAACACTATTCTATTGAGGACAGTAAGGTGTGGTTAACTAGCATTTGATGTCGTGTGTATCACAAAAGTTGGAGAAAGCATTAGAACAAAACTCCCCCCATTATCTGACCTAAGAGTGACTATGGGACAGCCTGACTTTTTTTCTACTAAGGCCTTAAACTTCTGAAATACAGTAAACACATTTTATTTCTATCTAAGAAAGTACACCAACATTTGACGACTGAAATCATCAACAAAAAGAAAGAAATATTTGGCACTAGTAACAAAAGATGTGTTCATTGGACTACATACATCAGCTGGAACCAACTGCAATACCTTTGAGGCTTGTCATGACTCACTATCCTTGAATGGTGTCTTGTGTTGCTTCCCAACCTAACAAGCTCCACAAACTTAGTGATGCTTGTTGATGTGAGTTTTATACCCTTACAACCTACATGATAGAATACTCAATGTTTCTGGATGAAACACCGAATATTAAATCCTCTTGATTAAAGACACCACTTATGCTAAAGATTGCAATGAAAGATCATAAAGGTGACTCCAAGGTTCCTTCTTATGATGGATACTCACTCAGTGAAAATAATTTGATATGTTGGTCTCACGAGGGAACTTACATTAGTTCACTAGGACTTTGTCAACTGGACTTTGAATGATATGGCTTTACAATATGCAATGAAAATATAATGATTTCCAACTTATGAGTGAAATGCAATTAAACTTAAAGTTATGAATCTAAGCTACTTCTACCTAAGGATGCAAGAAAAGTGAATATCCTTGGACTCTACTAGATGCAGTCTTGTCATCAACTCCACTCACCTAGTGCAATCTTCTAAGGTGTATTTGAATGATGTTCAAATCAATACCATTTCCTTAATCCCATCTATTGACGCAAATATAAGAGCAAGTAAGGATTGAAGTTAAGTTCATGATAATGTCATTTGACCACACAAGGCAAGACTTACAATCAGTAAGCAACTAGTATTTTGGTCTATAATCGAGCCAAGCAAAGATGCATTCACAATTACTGTTATCCCACTAAATTACTCAAAGCAAATTCTAACTAAATACTTGAAATTAAATCTATTCTAAGTGAGCAATGTAAATCACCATGCAATACTCGAAATAAGATCACACTTATTAACTATGCAAAACACAACAATGAATAGTAGAGCAAATTTGGCAGTATATTAGCATCAATACTCTAACAATCTCCCCTTTTCAAATGACAGGAGTGGGTATTATATAGGAGCCCCAATTACAATGAATGACCAAGATTAAAAAAAAATCAATGGCCTAGATTAATCTGAAGAAAACCCTAATTAGGGCAACCACAAATAGCCAATAGGAAAGAAGCACCACAAAATGAGTCAATGAGGAAATTCAAAGGCCTGAGAACCAATAAGAAGAAGGGAATCCTGCCTAGTTATCATACAACTCATCATCCAAGATATGCACTCCCTTTTCCTTCTCCCTTCTAGCAAATTCAATGAACTTAACCAAAATCACACTAAGTTCATCCATAGCAACATTAGGAAGGCTGCTATACTGTAACTCAATGACCTCCAACTTCTCCATGCAAGTATCCAATGTGCTATCACAATCTGAAGTATGCCTCATCAGATCATTTATGGAAATCATAAGTGAGAGAAATCCACTCAATTGACTCTTCTTAAGAGGGTCCATGTCCTCGAAGTAGACTAATTCCATTTTTTTTTCAACTCATCCAAATCTAACACACTAGAAGCATCCATGTCAAGACCAAGCAATTCCTTGATTGAAACAAGGATCTTCACGCGTATTTCCAAGATAGGACCTCCAATATTCAGACAATTTGATTGTGCATGCTCATAAGTAGTCCTCCTCATGGACAATGAAAGATACCAATGACCAAAGTCATATACACTGCCTCTATCAATTAATCCTCCTTGAGCCAGAACTAGCACAAGGACACTCGTCGATGCCTTGAGACGAGGAATCATCTTGTCTTCAATGGGCTGAAAATCCTTCCATGTCTCCTCTAATCCTTGCACTTTATTCATTAATATTGTACTCCTCTCATATGCTTGAACTATCCTAGTAAGGAAAGTCTCTGCATGTTTTTTGATATCACTTGCCCATTCTTTTACCACATAACAAGTATCCGGAGAAGTGGGGACAAATGAAACTAGTGCAACACTCATATCCTGATGGATTCCTATGCTTGTTTATGAACTCCATCATCATATTCTCCAATTCTAGCTCATCCTTTTCCCTTTTCAATTCATCCATCCTTTCTTCAATTGCATCTATGGTATCCCTGAATTCTTGAAATTCTTGCTTCTTAGTGGTTGGCCCAATATCGAATGAGGAGAAGTGGTAATCATTTAGAGTAATCTTATCTCTAGTCTTGTCACCAACTGGGACAGCCACATGCAAAGTGTGAGATCCTGACTCATCTCTAGTAATTTTTAAGAATTTTCAAAAAAGTATCAATGTCATCCATAGGGAGTACTTCCTCTACTCTTCTTTTCTTCATACTCCCTCAACCACTCAGGAACTGTGGATAAATCCACACCATCTTCTATCTGTTCATCTTTGTTAAGTCCCTTCAATGCTGAAATGATTTCATCATCCATCTCCTGAGTGTTGAGACTAGGTTGTCTCATATGATGTCCCAAATCAACTACCAATTGCATAGTAGGAGACGCTGGCAATATCTTTGTTCCTTGTAGTACCGAGTCCCGACTGTGTGGATGAAGTTGCCTCCTAACTCGCGAGAGGTAGAATCTTTGTATCTCCACCCTACTCTAAATCATATTCCATATTTTGTGCTTCTACTTCCTTTACTGATGAAGAACTGGCAGTGGGAGTAGGTGTGGTAGACTTATGCCTTTTGCTTCCAGATGCCTTACTAGTAGTTCTATCACTTGCTACTCATAATGCCTCTACCACGTTATCCCTTTTCTTTGAGGTTTGTCCTTCATCCTCGATGTGTAATACTAAAGTGTTGATGGTTCTATCATCTCCTTTCTAAGAAGAGTCCTCACTCTGCATCCTTACATGAGTGAAGGTAACACCCTGTGTCCTTAACTTGTTTATCTGCTTATCAACCCATGCTCTTGATTTATCCGTCACTTCTCTCATCAAGATTCCCAATTCTGTAAGCTCCTCTCTTTGTGACCAATTGGGTGGCTCAATTGGCTTCTCCTTTTCATGTTCATAATGAGGATGAATATGATTTCCATTGTCTCTAACCTAATCAGGAATAGGGAAAATACTACACTTCCTCATGAAATCAACTAACATCCTGGACCACAACTTTTTCCTTATAGCATATTCATCCACTAGATTTGCCCAATAGTCCTCAATGTGAATCCCGTGTTTGTACCTCTTCCCCCTATAATTATGGATTTTGTGGAATGGATCAAATTCTTTCCTTGCTTTGTAGACCCCAAGCCGATAAAATTGTAACTCCATACTTGTTGTCTCTACTGCCTGTAATGAAGGACATGTTTCAAGCATCTTGGCTAATGTGATAGAGGAAAGCATTCCTTGTTTGTGCTTCTCCTTCTGCATAAAATTAAACTCTGATAGTTGTCTGACTACCTCCAGCAAGACCATCTTATCTGTAGGATGCTTAGGAAGTTTGTGAGGCTCTGAAGAAAATCCCTGGATCCTGATATAAGTGATAGTGGCGAATTCGATATACCAATATCCATATTTCTCAATCAATGTCATGGCCTCCTTGGATAGCCTCCTATGTAATCCACCTTGAAGTGTGCGTGTGATATTCATAGTGAAGATGTCATTGATCCTCTTATAACTTGCTCTCTCATGCAGTTGTAACCCAAGATAATAATCACATACCTTAAATTGCCCTTTGCCATTTCAAATCATGCCCCTACATATGAGACCTGGATACTCAATATTTCTTGCTAGCAAATAAATCATACAGAAACTCATATAGAATTGTTTTGTTTTTCCTAAGTTCTTCAATTGGGTATCCAGATTGTCACTTATCATTTTAGCCCAGTTCATCATTACAGTCCCTGTTGATATCTCCTCTATGAAGTAACACATCCAAGTCTCGAAGAAGGCTCCTTGAGGTGTTCCCATGATTTTGTTCAGCATAAAGATCAAATCACTATACTCGTCCTTGAAATCCTCACTTATAAGCTTCTTAGGCAACTTAGAGTGTTGTTTCCTTGGTTCAATGATCCAGTTCTTATTGATAATATCCATACAAGTGTCAGGTCTCTTCTCATACAACACTTAAGCTTCTTCCTTAGTTTTGATCTGCATCCTTGGATAATATGGGATTCCAAAAGTTTCTCTGACTGCCTCCTCGCTCAGGAATGCAAACACCCTCCCTTTGGCTTTGATTGTTCTGGTATTCGTATCATAATTCCTTGCACACTCCACTAGGAGTTCATTGGACTGAATAGTGGATGGAAATCCAGCCTCATGGTAGAGGTCACTCTTCTTTGCGCTAACTGCCAAGTCTGAAGGTAGACGATCCCTTGTTCCAAACATTCTTCTCTTCATCCTCCTCATATCTAAGTGTTTCATGTCTATATCTGCAACCTTCCCCCACTTGGAAACCATTAGGGACTTAGGATAGAATCCTTTTGATGGCTTCGCTTGTAACACCTTCCTCGCTGATATCCCTTTGCCTTCCGCCATATCCCTGCCTAAAGCTCGGAGTTAGTATGGTTTTTAAGGGACTTAAATAGAATAATAAATTTCAGACCTCTAGATCCTTGATTTAATCATTGAATTCAACTTAATGACTTAGAAAATTTATCCTTAAGAGGTTGCAAATGAAACATGGATTTGGATTAGAGTCTTAGGACAACAAAAATGAACAAACTTAGCCTATAGAATGATAAAAATCAGACCTTCATCATTAAATTAAGAGTTCCGATTTTCTGAAGACAACTTATGGTAAGTCTGAAGACAAGTTAAAAGCAATCCTAACGCCCTATTACATTCATCACAAATCATGATCCATGGTTTTCAATGTGAATTATGAATTAAAAATACAAACCAATCATTGATAATAAACCCACTTTCTCCATAGTGTAAAATCAGATTTTCTGAAGATAACTTTGAAACTTACCTTTTCTGGATGAATTTGATCTTCAAATTTAGTGTTTTTTGCACAAAAATATCCACACAACACTCAGCAACAGCCTCCTTAATAATTGGGTGAGTTAATGAATTATGGGATTTTTTCCCAAAATTGCCCCTGTTTTAGTTTTTTTCAGATTTTAGTCTGCATAACAGGTGTGTTTCAGACCTCCTTTGGCCTAGAAATGGGCCTCAAATCAATCTCCAAAATTGTGTTTTGACCTTGCAATTAATCTGCAATTAAGTTTGGAAAGGTTTGGGAGCTTAGGAATTTTATATGATTTTTCAAGAAAACCGCCCCATATGGAAAATTTCTCAGACTTGGTCTGAAAACACACACTTACAAGCATTTGGATGCCACTCAAAATGATCTTGAAACCATGCTTCTTCAATGCCACAACCCCTGCAATCAGCTTCAACCTTGTTTGATGAATAAGAAAATCCAAGGATATTGAAAGAAAATCGGCACTTATGGAAAAACTCTGATGTAAAATCTGAATATACTTGCTTTTCACCTTCTTACCTTATAAATCTCTTTGTTGGAAGCTGAGGTAAAACTCAGATTTGCTTCCACAATCATTCATATCAGATTATATGGCAATAGTTGATGCCTCTTTCTTCTTTCCTTAGATTGATTTTCAGTCCTCCTATGGCTGGGCAATTTCTTTTCAGCCTTCAAGCTTTTTGTTTTCACCACCTTTGATCACTTAGTCAATCCTTTGTACTTTCGCGTGACTGTTGCTTTCTCTTTTTAAGTAGATTTTGGTTTGAGTTTTACCCACACAAGCAATGTGGGATTAAAACTTGCCACCTAGAAACTTGTGCAACCAAATTAAATTATTTTCCCCTTTATTTAATTAATTTTAATTTAAGCCTCCAAGGGGAAAATCGATCCATGTCTAGATTGGATTTATTTTCTCTAAGTCATCCTTTTACCCTCCCAAAAGGGGGAAATTCGAACTCCTTTAAGATTGTCCATTGTTATTTTTCATTCCCCCAAGTGGGGAAATTCGATCCCTATTGGGATTAATTCCCAACTTTATACTTAGTCAAATTTTTATCTTCACTTGCCCACAACTGGGGAAAATCGACCCATGTAGAGATAACTCAATCCGATATTTAGAAATTTTTCGTTTTTCTTCAATTGCATTCAAGGGGAAAATCGACCTCCATCTAGATAATGGGGGATTTCTATGTTCATATGGACAAAGGGAAATTCATACTCCATCGAGATATCCTAACTTTGGAGCTCAAAATATTTCCAAGTGTTGGAGGGGAAAAATCAACTTCATCGAGACAAAGGGTAAAATCCACACTCATCTAGGCAAAGTAATTGCCTTACAATTTTTGAAGTATAGGTCCAAGGGGAAAATCACTCTGCATCTGGACTCTTCACTTTATTCCATGTTCTTAGTATCCAGAAGGGGAAATTCGACCTCCATCAGGACAAACTAGTCCAACACTTAGTTTTTTTCATTGAAAATGCATCGTCAAGTGTGGAAATTCATGTCTCATCCAGAAATTCATGATTTTAAATGGGAAAATTCTATTTCCATCCGGATTTTCATGAACTTAAAAGGGGAAATTCTATTTCCATCCAGATTTTGACCATTTTTGGAGGGGAAAATCTATATCCATTGGGATAAAGTACAATTTTGGTGGGGAAATTCTATTTCAATCTAGATTTTATGCATTTTTATAAGGAAAATTTGATTTTCATAAGGATTTTTTGCATTTTTAGTATGGAAATTCAATTTTTATAAGGATTTTAAAGCCCATATGCATAAAATATGCCTTTATAATATATTTTGGACTATTTGACTAGCCAAAATATTAATGCACTTGGGATTTTTTGGCTCAACTCATTGCAACTTGACCTCAAAGGACTTCAATCTGAACATTCCAATTTTAATTCTCAACCCGACAACTTGATTATTTAACCACTCAACCTTTTAAGCTCTGAACCGCCAATCTAACTGCCAAAACCTAACAACTATGAGCAAAAAGAGGGGCTCCCCATTTGCAATGGGGTGAAGGTGTGAAAAGGTCACAACAAAACTGAGTCTGAATCTCAGGTAAGCCAAGAACTAGATCCTCTTGAACAAGCTAAGCAAGATAGTAAATGTTCAGGTGGCCATACTGCTAATGCCAAAGACTGTTGATGGAAGATGATTTAGCTACAAAGGCATGCTCAAGAGAATCACCTGAATCCACAAATCTGTATAGACCATGATCCTTGATGCCAACAACCACAGTAGAGCGAGTCGCACGATCAACAATCAAATACTTGTGTGAACTAAATACATCATCATGCTAAGGAGAATATTGCATAATCCGACTCACCGAGAGAAGATTTAGTTCCATACCAGGAACGTAGTATACATTAAGGAATATGAGATTCCTCCCAGCAGACTGTATCTGCATGTTGCCCTTGCCGACAACAGTCTCTCCTCCTCCAAAAATGACTGAATCAGTGAAAGAGAGAAGTTTGTGAACCAATCATGCCGATGAGTGCCGCATAATCCGACTCACTGAGAGAAGATTTAGTTCCATACCAGGAACGTAGTATACATTAAGGAATATGAGATTCCTCCCAGCAGACTGTATCTGCATGTTGCCCTTGCCGACAACAGTCTCTCCTCCAAAAATGACTAAATCAGTGAAAGAGAGAAGTTTGTGAACCAATCATGCCGATGAGTGAAGTGTCGAGAAGCATTGTAATCTATGTACCAAGAAGAAGACTTCACATGATCTGCAAAGCGTTTCGCCATGGAAGCATAAAATGTAGATTCTTTTTGCTCTGAGCGCTCTGCAACATTGGCCTTAGGCTGAGACCCTCCCTGCTTCTGTTGATCGGAAGCAAGCCAATTCTGACAATCCTTTATCAAGTGAGCAAATTTGTGGCAGTAGTTACACTAAACTTTCTTCTTCTTCGATCCATCCCGAGGCTGACTGGAGCCTTTCTGCTGAGCTGATTGAGATTTTCCTTTATCCTTGTGAAAGGATTTGGTTGCGAAAGCGTGTTCTGAGGAGGATGAAGTGGCACTGCTACCAAACTGTTGTTTCTAACAGTCTTGTTGCAAATGTTTGGTACATAAATTTGGAAACTTTAAGTCAACATTAGTTGCAGTAATATTGAGCTTTTCGATGAAGTGCTCATAGGATTGAGGTAGACTCTTTAAAGTTATTACTACCATATCATCTTCCTCCATTTTCCTACCAATGGCCTCTAGCTGATCTCGAATGTCCTTTGTCTTTGTTAGATGCTCGTGTAAGGACAGATGCTCAATCATCATTATAGAAAATAGTTGGTTCTTCAGGAAGAACGTACGGCTCTTATTTGATATCTCATGGAGATCCTTCAAAATAGTCTAGATCTTTGAAGTTGTCTTGCCAGATGGCACTTGTGGCAGCTAATCATCAGTAATTAAAAGCTTGATAAGCATAACCGCTTCTTGGTTGCACTTGTCAAACTTATCTTGATCTTGTCCAGGTCCGGTAGGATGAGACTCTTTACCCAAAACGAGCTCATCAAGATGACGAAACTCGAAGATAGTCATCATCTGTTGCTTCTATGTGTTGTATTTTTTGTCGTTGAATCGCTAACTTCCTTCCAACATTATGTTGGTCAAAGACACCATCTACACGTTTTCCAAGGCACGGAAAATGAGAAATCCTGAAGAGGCAAAAAACTAATTGCGGAACCCAATGCATGGATCCCAATGCAAAAAGGCAGATTCAAGTATAGACTTCAAAAAATATGAAGTACAACTGGCATGAATCCCAATGTGCTGATTTTGACATACACGGAAAATTCCGACAAAGACCCATAAATCTTCGCAAAAAACCCACAAAGAATCTATAGGTTAGATTTTAATCCGGCCAAAAATCAGAGGGTTTTTTCAAAAACTAGCCAGCTGAGAAAAATGTCTACAAACACTGAATAAAATGGCGAAAACTAGAAAATAGAAGGTTGTAGATTTGAAGAAATCCCTAGCCGAGCTTTTAAGACTGAAAAACGTGGATGAAAAACCCCTATTTTGTAGAGGTAAGGCATCTAAATCTCAAGTTGCAGAGCTATCGTTGAAGATTGGAGAAGAAATCTCGTCACGAGTGTAGAGCCACGAAATCCCATCTGCAACTGAAACGACGGAAGGTCGTCTGAGTTGTTATTTCCAGACAAACAACCCAAAAAGGGTCACGAGGAAAGACTGGAGTAGTTCGTGAGTTATTTTGCAAAGAAAACATGTTTTTATAAAACGCAAAATTGCCTTCGAATAGAGGTAAAAAATGACCAAGAATCAAGAAAAAAAAAACACGAAATCGTATTTTTTACTAGGTTCTGATTTCTGAAAAAAAAATTCCTTATCTACAAAAAAATGACTTCATAAACCCTTGAAAAAAAAAATTTATCATTTGAAATGTAAAAAGAAAAAACAAATTTTGTATCCTAAGCTCTTATACCATGTTTTGGTAAATAATTGAATGAATTAACTAAATGATCAAACGGTCATCTAGAGGATTTACAAAGATGATGTTTCTATAACAAACAATCGTAAATTAGAAATTATCTAATATTTAAATAAGTTACAATATTGACCATTAAATAATAAAGATATTACTCTAATACCACCTAAATAAACAGATTTTATGTTGATAGGTAGGAGATATTTTTTACAAGTCAAGTTGTGATATTGCTATCAGGATTCAACTGTGCAGCTTTTGAGTCAAACTCATTGACCCATGTTTCATGAGTAGAGGTTCACGAGAACCTATCTATCATGAGAATGAATGAAACACTTAGCACTCATTGCATCTAGGTGATGCTCACAGAGGTGGGGCACCAGGACTTCCCGGGAAGTCACCCATCCCAAAACTACTCTAGCTCAAGCATGCTTAGCCACGGAGTTTCCTCCAAGGTTAAGACCACTTTGCTTGAAAGTCCATTTGCATATTGACAGGTCTATGTTTCCTTATTTCGTGCATTTAAATTGAAAGTTCCTAGTGATGTGCACATTGAAAAATTCATTTGAAAATTTATTCATCTATTTGTATGACCTCATTAAATATTGTCTTACTATTATTTTTGTGGCATGAAAATATAGAATGTTAAATTGCCTCCTTTTGACTCAAATGCATGGCCTCCTGACTCCTTCGGAGTTTGCAACTAGTTGCAACTATGCACATCCCAACAAGTTCCCATTTGTAGTTGTGCCCTAATTATATCGTTCAATTGTGTTATTTATAAACTATTTCACCATTTTGTAGATTTCAAGGGTTTCACAAGTTGTTGAGAGACTGATTTAGGTTTTAGATGCAATTTAAATGCAATTAAACGTGGAAAATTTGTTGAAAATCACAGTCAACATTTTGAAGAAGCACAAGATTTTTTAGGGGGAAATCCTCCACCAGAATGATTTGCAAAAAAAATCAGGATTTTTTGGGGGGAATATCGTCCACAAGAGTGATTCGCAAAAAAACAAGTATAGACAAGATTATTTGGAGATTTTCACTTCTATGGTTTCAATAGGCTATTTAGTATTTGTTTTTGTATGCATCTTGTTTTTAGTTCCTGTATCGAGGCCCCTTGAGAGATCCCGGGAATTAAATCCCAAAAACAATCTTGAAAATACCTCATAGGATCTATTGACAAAATAGAACAGAAATGTGTTATGTTGTAACTCAATTGGAATGTATATAAATTTTCCATTTTGAACAGCACATGGTATATTGATAGTTGCACAAGTTTTCAAGATGCTCTAGATTATAATACAATGTTTTTAGCAAAGCATGCTTGAAGTATATAAGATCCTCAAGATTTTTCTGTTTATTTTGTACATTGATCCTTATTTTCATGGATAATAAAGCTTCTCATCATCACATATCATTGTTTGCAAGTCCATCACAAGTACATGTGACCTTTTCACACATCGCCCCGTTGCAAACGGGAACCCCCTCTCTTTCCTTGGTAGTTTAGTCGTTTTGCTTAGGTCTAGTTAATTTGGCACCATTTGAGTCTTGAGTTAGAGTCTTGTCTTTAGAGATATGATCAAGTCGCCACCCAAAGTCCAAAATCCTAGAGGAAACATCAAGATTAGGAATTGAGAATAAGTTATGAGCAATTTCATAAAATATATGTGTTGTCAAGCCAGAATATCAAAGATGGGACCCATGAAGCTGTAATGGGAAAAAAATGAAAATCCAAAACGTGAAAAGGAAAATAAGGAAAAAATAAGAAAATGCTAAAAATCCTTCGACAAAAATATAATTTCATTTTTCGCAAGAAAAATCCTTCAATGAGCAAGGAAATTAAAATTTCTCCTTGTCTAAGTCGACATTGCAACATTTCATGGAAAAATCCTTAGGAAATCAACACTTCATGAAAAACTCCTTAGAAAATGCATCATCTCATAGGAAAAATCCTTAGAAAAGTAATGTCTCTAAACAAATTCGTTTCAAAATAGATGCCGAATAAATTTCCAAATCGTTCCCTTCTTAGTGGCAAAATTCAAAATCCTTAAAAAATCGTTCTTCTGTTGACAATTTTTTTTGAAATCATTCAATTCCTAAGGATAAATTCATTAAATCCTTAAGAAATGGATCTCTTTCAAGGGATTAATTTAAAAAAATCAACTCGACCCAAAGCAAAATTCCTTAAAATAAATTCCTCTTCACGAGGACAAATCTGGAAATCGTGGCTCTCATAGGGACAAAAAATGAAATCCTCCTCTTCACAAGGACAAACTAATGCTCTCATAGGGATAGAAGTCCAAATCAACTCTTTCATAAGAATAAATTTTGAGATCAATGCTTCCATAAGGATAACTTGCAAGAGGGATCCATTCGTAAAGAAAATACAAGCAAACTGAAATGGTATCATTCCTAAGATTAGCCATGGGTGATTCTCATTTGAGCGCTCACCAGAAACGTTTGAAATTCAAGTTTCAAATTTAAATCCAGCACCAATAGCGCTGGATATCAAGTACAAGTTGCAACCCTTGATGAAGAAAGAGAGATTTAAAGGAGTAAATTCGAAATTAAATGCATTCCAAGAAGGTTGGCCTTCCTTGATCAATTAGGTTGCACCCCATCATGTTAATCACCATATAGTGAAGGTCAAGTATGTCATTTCAACAACGTCATTCAAGTAATTCAATACAAATTAGGAGCAGATTAAAATGCAAATTTCAGACTTGAAGGTGAGTTTCCAAGCAATTGAAGGTGTTTACAACCTGATTTAAGGTGATTTCTACGCAGATGCAGGGCAAAATTCAGATTTAGGGACGATTTTGATTGTCAATTCAGAAATCAATAGGCGAATATCAGATTGAGGTGTGGATCAAAATCAGAAACAAGTGAATTTCCAATAATCTAAGGTGCAAAAGTCTGCCCTAGAGGTGAGAAAATCAGGTCTGAAAGTGAAATTTTAGGACAGATGAAAGCTGCAAATTTCAGACTTAAGGGATTGCATGAAGAAGGTGATTTTAAGACCCTAAAAGGAGCGAATTATAGCAGAAGATTAGACATTTTCAGAGGGTTTTAAGCCGATTTCCAGCTAGCTGGGAACAGGATCAATCTTGTGCAAGCAAGAGGTAAAATGCATAGAATTTCATCAAGGATGTGAAGGATTTTATGTCCTTGAGGGTTGAAACGTGCAAAATCTGATTATGTCTTGATGTAAATTCTTACGAACTCTTAAATGTGAAGTACAAATGCACATGTTTTAGTTATCATTTTCTTATAAGGCATTTTCTTTTTAAACAACAAAGAATCTATTTGTAATTCAGCTTTTTCTTGCAGGAATAGATGTTGGGTTCCAAGACTCAAGGAACTTCAAAAGTAGATCGACAGACCCAAATGAAGTACAATTTCAAAGGAATGCTCCCAGAGTCAAAGATCGAAACAGAGGAATCCTGGAATGGATGCATAGATATAACTTGCCCAAGTTGGCAAGGAGAATGGTGAGAAATGGAATCATGTAAGCCACCGCCTTTCCCCTTTAAATTCAATGTACTGAGTTGATGGTGGAATGTGCCAGACATTATGATCTAGTAGCTTCTGATGGTAGAATGTTGGCTTATCTTTTAGAGGATGCTATTATGGAGGCGTTCAATATTCCTAGTTACAACTCTACAATCTACAAGACAAAAGAGAAGGCCTTGAAGATGTATGAAGAAGGACCTGACATGTGCTTGGAGATTATCAATAATACATGGATGGTGCAACCAAGAAAACATCATTCTAAATTGCCAAAGAGACTTCTTAAATCCAACTTCAAGGATGAATATGGAGATCTTGTCATCTTGTTGAACAGAGTAATGGGATGCCCTCAAGCTTCTTGCTTTGAGCCATGGACGTTCTAACTTGGTTGAGGAGATAGTATCTAGTGTGAAGATGATCAATTGGGCCAAACAATCAATGATAACTTAGACAACCAATTGAGGAACCTAGAACGTACCTGAATATTTTACACGAGCTCATACATTGTCTACAAGTTGGCAAAGATCTAATAGATATAGAGGATTGACATGTAAGGGACAAGTTGGGAATAAAGGAGGACAATTCGTAGTGTAAGAATGTTATCCTCAACTACACCTTCACAACAACACTCATTTTAGAAGGGTAAATGACGCCTTTTCAATGCACGATATCAAAATTTTGCGAGGCACTTGTAGAAGACTGTCACAAGAAGCTAAGGACTTGGTGAAGAGATATGGTGCAGTGTTCATTCCATAATAGCAGATATCGGGAAAAAATCTTGATTATACCCGATTAATTGGGAATCGTATTCTCCCCTGATTTTTTCCCCAAAAAAATTACATAAAATTGGTCAACACTGTTAAAATATTGTTTGTTCGTGTTTATAGAAAGCCTTGCATATAATATATATATATATATATATATATATATATATAATAATGAATAGATATATAGATATCTGAATTAAATATGCATTAGAAACGAACGTGTGTGTGTGTATATATATATATATATATATATATATGACATATCGTAAGTATATTGAAATCGATTCATATTACTATCCGTTTGCACAGCAAATGTATCGGACTGTTATGTATTAACAGTCACGATACTATCGTGACTGTTAACACATAACAGTCACGATAAGTGACTATATACACAACATTAACTAATAAGCAAATCAATGTTTATTGTGAACAAACACATTGGTTCATTATGAACAGACATATCGGTTATTATGTGAACAGTCACGTCTGCCAATTTCAATATATATAGATATTCAATATGTAGAATCAATCAATTAAAAAGGCAATTGTATTCTACTGCACACATTC